>JAPEUU010000933.1:0-12182 GCA_027946425.1 Neurospora sp. IMI 360204
CTTCCTCCCACCCGCACCTCCACCACCACCGAAAGCCCACCCAATCCAGCTCGTCCTCTTATTCTGCTGCGCCTGCTGCTGTCTCGCCGCCTCCTCCGCCGCGGCATTCTCCTGCACCAGCCTGAGCGGGCGCGGCTTATTCCCCGCAAACGTCGTCGCCGGCTTCTCATGGTGGCTCCGCGGCGGGCTGTGGCTGGGCGTCGACATGTCTTCCCTGCCGTATCCCGTGATGGAAGACCGGATGGATTGCGTATCGGACGAGGTTTCGCTGTTGCGGACTGTACCGGGGAAAGTAGATGTCGAAGAACGATTGGGGTTGGAGGTGAAGAAGGAGCCGCCCGAGGTGCGCATGGTGGGGGACATGGGGGAAGCGGCTGCGTCCAGCGAGTATTGACTGGCGGAGGAGGGGGCGACGCCCGTGTTTTTGTTGTACATGGCGCTGGCAACGCTGGCGCCGGGGCCGTATTGTTCGCTTAGCGGGCGGCCGCGGCGAGCACCGGCGCCGCTGACGGAGCGGCCGAGGCCGATGGGGATGGAGGGCGCCGTGTCCGGGTTGGTGGTGATGGGGCTGGAGACGCCCGAGCTGACGCCGAGCCCGCCGCTTTGGGGCATGAAGGACATGGGGCGCGGGCGGACGCGCGCGGCAGCGGCAGCGCCCATGGGACCGCCGCCTGTGACGATGGACTTGGCGCGTTGGGTGAGGTTGGCGCTGGCGCCGCCGGCGGGGGCAGCGGGGAGCTCCTTGTTGGTGTTGGGCTGCGTCGCGGAAGAAGGTGACTTGAAGTCGTTGGACTGGTCGAGGATGTGCTCGAATTCCTGGTGCGACAGGAGGCGCTCGATGATCTTGTTGATGTACAAGGTCAGAGCCTTATTCTGATCCTTGACCGTCTTGAGTTCGCCTTCGAGGCGCTTCTGGGCTTCCTGGTCGACTTCCTGGATGGGCTCGTGCTCGACCATATCGGAGAGCTCGTCGGCCAGGCTGGTTGGGCCAGTGGTTGTTGACCTGCCCTCAAGAGCGGCAAGGGCATCCTGGTTCGCGGAGTTGCCCATGTAGCTGAAGTCGCTGGTGCCGAAGTCGCCCTTTAATGTCCTCTCCTGGAGGAGGAGCTGGTAACTCTCGTTGTCTTCCATCAGCCTGGCATTGGCCATGCGCGCCTCCATCAGTTGCCTTTCGACCTCGCGCAGACGGCCTCCCCCTTGGTTTTCGGACTCGACCAGCTTGATCTGTGCCTCGGCCAGTTCGAGCCTCAGCGATTCGATCAGTTTATCTTTCTGGAGCAACAGCTTCGAGTTGTTTTGTGAGTTGCTGCGGTGGATCGAGGAAGGCGGCGCAAAGCTTCCGTTGTCGAGGTTTTGCGAACTGCTTGTGGTAGCGATTGCTGGAGCAACGGGTTAGCGAATTGCCCCTAAAGAAAAAAAGGGGTAATGTTTGTAAACTCACAAGGTCGCCTCGCGTGCCTCACGCCCTCTTCATCCCTCTGGGCCAGACTGTCCTTGAGTCTCTGGATAACAGTCTGCATTTCCTCCTCGTGGTTGGCCATCTCGTCCTTCTCCTTCATCATGGCGCTACGCTCAGCCTCGTAGATGCTCTCCATCTCGCGCATCTGACGGGAGATTTCGCGCTTCTCGTTCTTGAGCGCCTCGATCTGCTCCTCGTTTTCGTGCACCTTCTCCTCCAGCTTGGCCTGTTCCCTGGTCGCGTCGTCTAACCTGCTCTGTAGGACGTCCATCTGGCGCTTGTGGGATTCCGACGAGGCCTCGGCCTTGGATAGCCGCTCCTTGAGATCTTCTATGATAGCCAGGGTTTCGGCGCGGGCAGCCTCCTCGCGCTCGAGGTCTGCTGCTGACGGCTCCTTGGTGATATTGTTGATGCCATTGCTTAGGACAGACTGGCGCCTTTGCGTGACGGCAGCGCGGGCTGAAACTGGGGTTCCTGATCGTACAGAGCGTGTGCGGGCGACGCTGGAGGCAGTGGAAGCAGACGAGGGCGTAGAGGCTCTGGCGGCCGGGCGCGTTGATCCCGTTGGTGTTTCCCGGCCTGATGACGCTGGCGGCTTCTTGACGACGGTTGCCATTTTGTGCTAGGTTGTGGTGTTGTAGTAACTGCGATTTCGAGGGTATAGATGGGTATTCTAGCAGGGTAGGCAGACAGGTTGTGTAGAAGGTAAGTTCAAGAGTCGAAAGTTTGGATGTTGTAGCAAAAGGAACGATTCCCGTTGGAACGAAAGGGCGATCGAACTGGCGGTGGGGGCCCTTGCTCCCTTGTTGGGGGGGGAATGACTGCCCGCTGTTAGAGGTAAAGAGGGTCGGTCCCCTGTTGACTTAGTATGCAGTTTAGGTGGTATTCTGCGCCTGCAGTAGTAGCATGTATGCGTGCGCGCTTGCAGTGCTTGGCCCCCTTTCTTCAACTTGTTTTTCTAAAAAGATTGGATGTTTGGTTGCAGCGGTTGGTCAGAATAAGTTCAAGAAAGATGTCACGTTTCTCTTCTTTGACAGTTGACAGTTTCCAAACCCAGAAACTAAAACAAAAGAGGACATGTAGGTTATTTCAGAATAGAAACACAGTGGCGTCTTACATCCCCATCCTTCCATCCTCAAAAAAGGGTCCCGTCGAGAAAAGGGTGGTGGATGGGCCCGATGGATCACAGGCTCCAGAAGGTCTCCAGCAACTTGAAGCGGGCGAAAAAAGGGATTGGTCCGTGATTCAGGCCTGTCCCCTCTTCAGTTCTTCTCTTTCCCCTGGTGCCTAGGTACATCATTAACCGCCTTCCCTGCAAAACACACACACCGCAGGCGGAGCAACCGTCAGGTCCCGTTAGTGAAAAGCGGGTGCCATTTCGGGCCATGTCCGAAAGGAACGTGGGAACGTCAATCTATCCATCCCTCGCCTCGGTCCTCTTCTTCTCTACCATTGGATTCGTAGTGCAAGAAGCCGCCTCCTGAGTGATGGATGGATGGCAAGCAAAGCCACACGGTGAGCCCCGACTTTGCCGTCTTACAAACTACGTAAAATAGCTGAACAAGGTAAGTAGGGAGCAGCGCAGCATTACTGGTGTGACACACTCTTCGTCTAGTGTATCTTTGGGTAAAGAATATCATCCGAAATTCTCCCTGACTGACCAATCTATTGATCGGATTCCATTGCTCTGTTACGCCGTGTCCGTGTCAATGGGTCAACGAAAAAGGCACTGCTTCCCTGTTCAGAAACGGCCAGAAGTCAACTCGTGTTGGTTTCGAGTTTCGTCGCCTGGTCTGACCGCAGTCATCGTATAGGTACTCGGTATAGGTACGTATTGCGCTTTGATACCCGAGTACACCATCCGAGTACCTACGTATGTAATAGCCCTTTGAAGAATCAATGTCTTGAGAACTTGGAAGCCCAGAACTGGAATGCGATATCTGGACCGCAACAAAACATCTCATTGTTCATGCATATCCCCAGGGGACTCACTGCAAAAATGCGTCCCGGTCACATTGGTGCATCATGCACTCGAAATTAGATGGTCATGGCTTCATCGTTGGGTAGTTGAGCAGGAACAATGTTTTGAAACCCTCGAAACCCAAGAAGAATCCCGTCCCAGTTATATCGGCTCGATCCATTCCAGTGGAGAAAACAGCGGCAGACTTGTTCCAGAAGCCCTGGCGTATATATATTGCTGTTTGAATATTTTGTACAGCACTAGGAAGGCTTTTGTGAGTACGACTGACGGTAATGTTTGTCTTTCTCATTCCTGAACACTGCGTCCGAGCCGATCTGAACGAATGTCCAACACACTCCTCTCCTTACATCATTTGTGGTCTTCATAGGAAGAGGTTAAGAGGTAGCGGTGCTGAGATCCTCAGGGCCGTGCCGTTGACGTAGTGGGCTGTATGCAGTCTAGCTTCCGAGACATTTGACACATTTGACACTTGATCCTTTTCGATATTCTTCTTGAACGTTTTCCGATGGCAGAACGCATAAAGTTGACATTGACGTTTCCGTGTCTACCGTAACTGTCGGGTGATGGTCCCGTACTAACAAAAGTAGCAGGGGCACAGCATACAAGGAAGATAGCGGGCCATCAGCAAAGCAAGGGGGCGGCTGACTAACTCAACTAAAATGAGTAGTATGTAGTAGAACCCCTATCCCAAAATCTCCGGCTCGGCTCGTTGCTGGAGCATCCTTTGATCTGCCATGACGATGATCGCTCATTGTAGTTATTCGCTTCAGCGTTTCAAGGCTTGAATGAAAGCTTCCCGTCTCCAGTGGACAAAATCGCCCCTTTTGTTTTGAACGTTTTAGGGTTGACGGCTCCGGATCTTCCCCAGACGGGAGGACCAGCATCCGGTGGACATGCTTTGTGCATGTTAATTTCGCTGTCAATGCAACTATCAAGGTTGTAAGTTAAAAGTTTTACGCTCGAAGCACCAGAGGCCGGCGGCAACGGCCTCGAAGAATGACTACATTCCCTTGACAAAAGAAGAATACACTACAAGATCCACGCCTCGACTCCTTTGACGTCGGTCCTGTCGTTATGTGGATGCATTCATGGTTCATCAGACGCATGACATGAGCTAAGATCAAGTCAATCCGGTATGACCGTCGTACACCAATCGCAACAAGCATGTGATCGACTGCCGCTGCCAGACTCGCATCTACACGAGAAGCTCCCAGGCTGAGGACTGACTCGGAGCAGAAAGTTCTGTGTAGAGAGCTGGGTGTAGAAAGGTCGGACTGCTTGAGGTGGCCATGGTGATATGTAGCCGGGGATGGGATCCGCGAACTGTCGCAAGATGACAGGCACCATCACTACTGCCGTCACACCCCCAGGTTGTTTATCCCGTTGTTATAGCAAAAGGTATTGGGCCAGAATTTCCTTAAAAATATGCTTCTATTTGCTATCTCGGGTGAGATATAATCGCTTGTTGGAGAAATCATTGTAGGTGGAATGAATCGATCGGCAGGGCGATAAACGGACATGGGCGAGAGGAGATATAGACCTAAATGATGGACCTCGACCTTCCACAGCAAAAGCCAACGGAACCCGTGGTGAGTAATAGGACATTTTAATCTTCCTGAATGAAAAAATAAAACCGGGAGTGACTATAGAGAAGGAGTCAAACTCGGGTGAACTTCAGGGACCGCATAGTCAGTTGGGGGCAGAAACATATCACCCACGAAATCGAGGGGGGTTCGCCATGTTCCTTTTCCTGACACGAATGTCGCTCGGGAGACGTCAAGGTCGAAGTCGCCTTGTCGAAAACCGCACAGTCGGATATATCACGTTGGGAGAAGGGATCGGACAGCGTTGGACAACACTTGGGTATCTTGATAGACTCGTCTTCTATTTTAAGGACTAGCCTATTGAGAGTTGCCCTGGGGCGAGACCTCTGCCCATTCAGGCACAGCGGTAGACACCGCCGCAGATCCGGTTCATCAAGCCGTCATGCCATTTTTCCATGATTTTCAAAGCCTGAACGCCGTATTCCTATGCCGAACGAGAAGATGATACTCGACGCAGCATTTACTGCTGCTGGTCGGCGAGGATGTCGGAGTCACCGGCATCAAGGATGGCCATGGTGGAGCAGCGGAAGAGCTTACCGCAGGCGGTACCGAGCTCAATCTGTAGTGGGAGGTTATGTGTAAGCCACGGAACAGGTACCCTCCAAAGCCTGAAGACAGACTTCTTCTCTGGGTGGACCTGAAGACGCCGCGGAGGGCATCTTCAGGCCGGGAACAGAGAGAAAAGCAGGCAAAGATGTTTTGATCTTTGCCATGCAGCTGCAAGGAGATATCGAGCCAAACTTACGTTGGTGCCAGTGTAGTGGTGGACGGCAGTCTTGGACATCATGGAGTAATACTCGAGCTCAGACTTGCGGAGGGGAGGGGTGTTGGCAGAGATGAGGATGAGCTTGGCCTTGCCGGAGCGGAGGGCCTTGAGGGTGCTGCGGTAGCCGAGGACGACCTTGCCGGACTTGATGACAAGGGCGAGCTGTTCGTGAGGGCATCGTCGTCAGCATTCTGGTGTTTTTTCTTTTTCGATTTTGCACATTTCGCACACGGCGACCGGATTGAAAACGTACCTTGGCACCAATGCTCTGGGCGTCAGACTTGGACTTCTTGGGGGCCATTGCGAATGATTTTGTCGGTGAACTGAACCGTGGAAATGGGCAAGGTCTCGCTGGTGGTGAGGTCTCAAGTCGTCGTTCGCTGGCTTCAAGAAGGATTCAGCAGAAAAAAGACCATCGCGAATATTTCAGGTCCCCTCCCGTTGCGGCAGTGGAGGCCAGTGCACACTTCACCTGTCAGCGCCAATCATGGGCCGGCAGGTGGGCAACTGGCACAAAGCCCTAACGCCCCACATTTTCTGGCTTGGCGTGCACCTGACCGGGCGATCGGCCTGCCTTCCCACTCTGGCGCTGGATTGGTAATCGCCCGCCAAAATCGCCTCCCCTTGATCTTAAAGTTAGAGGATTTCACTTTGTCGTCGTCCCCCTCTCAACCCACGAACAACCACCTACGACCTCGTACGTGACATCATCAGAAATCCGTCAAAATGGCCCGCCGTCCTGCGAGATGCTACCGCTACTGCAAGAACAAGGTGAGCAGCATTCATGCCCGAATTTTGCGACGCCAAAATAGCCATCGAGACACGGATTTTTCGCATTTTGTGGGGCGGGAAGCCATCGATGGAGGAAGGACTTGGGCATGGAGGCACTTGAAGATGGATGCACATGGGCAACGATGATGATGAACATCGCAAGAGGAGGAAATGATTGATGGAAAGGGAAGCGGAGGGATTAAGGGTGATGGCGATGCGACAACTCGATGCTCTCGATGGCTGGTTGGCAATCAAGATCATCACCGACCGACATGTCGTCGACCACCTCTCATCACCACAACACCACCAGTTTGCTAACCAACCTTCCTCTTTCTAGCCGTACCCTAAGTCGCGCTTCAACCGTGGTGTCCCCGACCCCAAGATTCGCATCTTCGATCTTGGCCGCAAGCGCGCTACCGTCGATGACTTCCCTCTCTGCATCCACATGGTCTCCAACGAGTATGAGCAGCTGAGCTCTGAGGCCCTCGAGGCCGCCCGTATTTGCGCCAACAAGTACCTCGTCAAGACCGCCGGTAAGGAGGGTTTCCACCTCCGCGTCCGCGTCCACCCTTACCACGTCGTCCGTATCAACAAGATGTTGTCTTGCGCTGGTGCCGATAGACTTCAGACTGGTATGCGTGGTGCCTGGGGTAAGCCCAACGGCACTGTCGCCCGTGTCAACATCGGCCAGATCATCATGTCTGTCCGTACTCGTGACTCCAGTACGTTCTACTCTTGTCCCTCTACATGCCGCGATTGTCATACTAACCCACTCTACAGACAAGGGTTTCGCCCTTGAGGCCCTCCGCCGCTCCCAGTACAAGTTCCCCGGTCGCCAAAAGATCATCATCTCCAAGAACTGGGGTTTCACTCCTCTTCGCCGCGACGAGTACCTCGAGAAGAAGGCTGCTGGCAAGCTCCTCATCGATGGTGCCTACGTCCAGTTCCTCGGCAACCGCGGCTCTCTCGAGCGCAACATGAAGCGTTTCCCCGAGGCTTTCGCCACCGAGGCTTAAGCGTTGGTCGCTGGGACAAAGAGTTGTTTCTGGGTTTAGGGTGGCGTCAACGGTCTTTTTTAGGGCTGAAATGAGGGCATGTTAGTAGCATCATGGTCTTGTTGGCACAGTCAATACACCATTCATCCAGATGGGTTTACGATGATACCTAATACCGCGATTCCCTTCCTACGTCTTTTCCCAGGACTCTTCTCAGTGACTAGCGGTGGATGTTTGTCTGTTGGATGTGATTGCTATGGGATTGGCTCGTTTGGGAGACCAAGGGGCGATTGCAGGCGTTGATTTCAAATCAGCGACCCGGTCGGTTGGTTCGGAAGCATCGGTCAGCACATCACTCATGGCGCTCTTCCATAGGGGCACAGGCTTATGCTAGCAATCCGTAGCATCGAATTCTAGACCTAAACGACATTGCGCATTCTAGGCGAATCTTGTCAGTGACATCATTGTAAACAGTTCCTGGGTCTGAGAAAGATAAGTTGCTGATAAGCCCATCAAGGTCATCGTCCTGGTGATGGGTGGAAATAGATGGGATAACACACAGCTCATCAACAGGCTCGGCGGTTCCCCGGACTGCACATGATGCCCCGCAAATGTTGAGTGAAGTCATGGCTACAGTGTTGATCGACCTTGTTCGAAAAAAGCAAAACATGTCGTGCATCATTAAACCAACAACTACTATGTAACAGAGCCAAGATACCAGCAACCAGGGATCGGTTTATACATCATGATCAGTGATCTACGGGTGCCCTCATCAAGATCCCTCAAGGTGAAACCCAAGCTCAGTCAATGCATCGGCTGTTGAGGACCGCATCCCGTCTTGCCCGTCTCCCCGTCCTGTCCTGTCCCCGGCCGTGCTTCGGTGGTTTGTCCCGTTTCCCATTTAAGGGTGTAGTGGGGCTTATCGCCAACTTATCGCAGACTGACCGACTTCCTCTCTCATTGCGCGCGTTCCGTCATGCAAGCCGATAACCCAAAATACACTTCCAGACATGCTTCCTACCGTAGCATGGGACCGACCGTACATGGAAAAGGCTTTTTGGCTGTAAAAAGCTGAGAGCCTTTCCGAAATGCCAAAATCCATGTCCAGGGATCTTGACTCAAATCTGTCCACACCTTGAGCAAGCCCGTCTATCCGTTTGGGGACAGCTATCTACTGTCCAGACAAGGAGGACTCCTTTGCCAATCATGATCTAGTTAAGAGACTGCTCACCGATAACAGCGAGCTCGAAGGGTTCCGACTCTGACTCGCAGGCAACGGGAACGGTAAAACGGGAGAGCAGCGAGTCGAAGAAAATGGGACGAATTTCACAATGGTATGGCCTGATGAGGTCAGAAGCCGGGTGGGGCTCAGGCCCAGGGCGACCTAGACTGGAGGAAGATGGGGGGGAAAACAGAGGGGGAAACTCAAAACAACCAAGCTGAACTGCTGCTACAGCTGTTGAAACAATGAGAAGAGAGGGACAAGGGGAGGGGACAAGGGGACCTCATGGACCACCTACCAATCGAGCTCACTGTTTGGTTTAGGTCCTTGGTCGGTAGTGTACATGGCATTCTCGTTGGGGTTGTTTTGGCGTGCAACCACCTCGTAGGGACAAGCGTCCATGATCAACATATACCGTGTGACCTTTGGCTTGGGAGGCAATCCCACAGAGTGATGACATCCCGTGCTTTTGTATCGATGCCGTAGTGTATGTTGCGAACATGACTTGGATCGACCTTCTAGGTTTCTCCGCTTTCTCCCAAGGAAGAGCTTCTCTCTTGTAAGTCAAGCAGGTCAAGGAGCTCTCCCACCTGGTTCTGTTGATTTCGTCAGTACCCGCCGTTAGCTTTTTGCCCTGACGTACGTGCTTCGGTTGCACCTCTTTTGTCTTTGACGAAAACCAAGGCTTCGGGTTGAATTTCCATTTGTTGCCACGGATAAGGGAAGTTGGACCAGTGTTCCAGACAAGAAGAGGAAGTCAAGAAGAAAAATAGGGGGGTCACACGAAAAGGGGGCGCAGGTGGACGCAAGTCAGCCAATATCCCAATATCTCGAACTCTCTGCACAACTGGCGTACAACAGACAGTGAGGTGTTTCGTTGGAGGAGAACAGAGACACAGAGGATCCAATATCAGAACTACCTACGAGATTCCATTCCACCACGGCTTCGTACACGGTGCTATCGACGGCAGTACCGTACGACGGAAGCTTGTCAACTGGAAGCAGCAGAATACTCCAAAAGGCAACGAAGCTGCCAAGCTGAAAGGGAAACAAACATTCAGTCTAGGTACTGCAGGGACATGGTTGGACGGGACTTGAACCCCGCGGCCACGCCCTTTTTCCGCCCTAGAATTCTGGATCCATCATCCAATTGCTCACTTCAAGGACGAGTTCCTCCGTCACCGCCTCCAACGAGACAAAGTGGTTCGTTTGTTGACATAGACCTACCGGTGATACCGTGCAGCATCAGCATCAAGCAGAGGGCAGCATTAGCACGTACATCTGTGGTTAGGTTGATGCAACGCTAGGAGATACCGCTGCTACAGGCTACGGGGCTCTAGGGGCGATCCATCCGTTGGATGCTACCTATCAATTTTGACCACAGCTGGCAAATCACGACAAAACAACCTCCAACATACCTATAGCAAGCGAGTAGCGAGTTGCGGAGCCCTTCTTGCCTCTGGGCCGGGGAAGCGCCGTCCTAGACAAACCGAACACTTGGGACCTCCAGGCTAGCCGCAGCTGCAAATATCAAACTTCTTCTTTCTTGTTTCTCCATATCTTCCTTCTCCCGTCCTTCCTCCAGTCATCTTATCTCTCTTTGTTCGCCTCCCGTCATTCATCTATATTTTACCCATGCTCATACCCATACGCCATATTGTCCCTCGAGTCCCTTAATTCCTGCGCCAAGCAAACAAACACCAAAAAAGTCAACTTTTTCCTCTCTCCCCTGGGCCGACGATAAGGATAGGGGTTACCTAGCGCGAAACCGCCTATCATGGCCCTCCACCAACCGGCCCGTCAGCTCCAACAACAACGAAATCGCCTTCTCTCGAGCGATGGCTCTTCAGCTGTCTTCGCGCCCCAACCGACAGGCGTGGGCGAGTCGCAGACATGGGTTCTCTTCACGCCCGGCACCGACGCCGGCACCACAGCTTCCTACCTCAGCGACTCTATCCACGATGACCAGCAGCTGACGCCCGGCCGGTCGCGCGTTAGCGATCTTGGTAGCTTCGACACCGCAGCCCGTTCCGACTTCAATTCGCAAAACGACAACTCGGTAGTGCCCTCGGATTTCCTCGACGAGGGCATTGCGGAGGAGGAGGAGGAAGAGGAAGAAGAAGAAGAAGAAGAAGAAGAGGAGGATCCCGAGTTTGACAGTCTCGACAGCCACCTCCCAGACTTCCGAACGCCTCTCGGGCAGTCACCGCAAAATGCGCATGCGATGCCCGTTTTCCCCAGCCATGACGGCATGGGTTCGTTTCAGTTCAAGCCTCCGGGTATGAGCAGCGACATCCAAGAGCGACTATACCAGTTCGAGCGACTCAACCCCAACCGCGTTCAGCGTCGCAACGAGGCGCTCGAGCAGATTCATATGGAATATGGCGGCCAAGAGGTGGAAGACAATGAGCGCAACCGGAGGATAGAGGCATGGCGGTTGGAGCAGAGCAAGCTGTTGCTCGAAAGAATCAAAAAGGAGACAAGGAGGAGGCAATCGCAGACTTCTCTACGCACCGTAAACTCGGCCAGGAGCGCGGGCGATGAGGCCGCGAGCGTACTGCATCAGCTCGAGCAAGACGATGCGGCAAGCCTCGCAAGCGATGACTGGCATGATCACGATGACGAATACAAGGCTCAGTCCGTCAGCACAGAAACGCTCAAAGAGGCCATCAACAAGGAAGCAAGCGAAGGGATAATAGGGCGGACAAGAGAGGCTATCTGCAACCTGATAGGAGTCGACGATAGGCTACTCGCCATCCTCCTTGGCGAAGCTCTCCCTGACGAGGAAGAGCTCTCCACTACGCCTACGGCATCCACGACTATAAACGTCGACTCACAGGTACAAACGTCCGAGGATTCGACATGGCAGTTGCACATGCTAAACCGGATAGCGAAAGAACTCGGGATGCTGATTCACCAACTATCAACCTCTCCCCACCCCGGCGCCTTTTCCACCTACACCCGGGTCCAGCAAATGCCCCTCCCATACGCCGGCCTACCAGTAATTCCCGAGGCCTCAGCCGTCACCAACAACGACTCTTCATCTAAGGATGGTTTCCGCATAGATAGCGATGTGGTATCTAACATGCCCCAGTTCAAACCGACCATGACCCAGCCCGCCATGGCCCCTATCGTCTCCGAACAAGGACAGGCCTCCGCTGCCACTCCCGCTCCCTCAGAAGTTACATCTTCCAAACTTACCACGTCCACCGGGCCGGCCCCGTCTGATGTGACCTCAACAACAGAGGCAGCACCACCCACCACCACCCCTTCTCTCCCCCAACAACAACAACCAACCTTCACCCAAGACGAATGGGAACAAGCGCTCGACATCGGTCTCATCTTCCGCTACCTCCGCTCTCGCTTCTCCCCATCCTCCCGGCC
>JAPEUU010000934.1:0-12124 GCA_027946425.1 Neurospora sp. IMI 360204
CCACCCCCACCTCCCACCGACGCCTCCTCCTCCCTCACCAAACCAGTTCTCTCTCGAATTCCCGCCAGTAAATGCTCCAAATCGTCTTCAGGAGCAGATAAGCGCTTCTTCGGCTCTCCCGTCAAAGAAAGAGAAGACAAAGAGCGCAAGGCCAATTCTTGGTTGATGGCAGACTGGAGGGTGTCCACTCTGGCGTTGATGGCACGAAGTTTGGCAATCAGACCTCTGCGCTGCTCTCTCATGTGTTCGAGCTTCATTCTGTTGCGAATGTTCCCCATGGCCATTAAAGCCGAGTGGCGGTTGCGCATGTAGTTATGAGCAGCGGTGTGCTTCTCGCAAGGACGACCGCGGACGGCTTGGGAGATACATGTAGGGCGATGACGGTGGGTCTTGTAATGCCCTGGAAACGGATGAGGGTGTTGGCGAATTCGGGGGAAGTGCTCAGCCTCCTGGGTTCGAGATGGGTGGATAAATGTGATCTTGACCTTGGGTCCCGCGGGGCTGCTGGATGGGCCGGGCATGGTCGCCTCGGTGGTTTGGGTGGACGGTCGCAGGGGCGAGCTTTGAGTGTGCTTTGCTGAGGTTTCAGCGATGCCTACGTCAGACCTCGCAGCGACATGAACATCAGCTCTGGGATGCATGATGATGGCAGGCGGCTGGCTAGGGTTGATGCTGAGGGTCGCCATGCCGTGGGTGACCTCGTTGGCGCCTCCAGACTTGCTGGTGTTGGTTGGCTTCATGTTGGCTCGATGTCAACGCGGGACTGTTGCGGGAATGGCGATCGAGTTCCTTTTCTGCGAAGATGAAGGGATATTGGGCTGTTGATTCTTGCTGTGGCTTCGAATCAGGGCTGCGAAAAAATGGTGAAAGAGAAGAGAGGAAACCTCAAAAGAATGAAGTTGAAGACGCGCTATCTATAATTTCTAGCCGGGTGAGTGAATGGTAAACCCCTTGGTGGAGTCACAAGGCCGAAAGCTGACGCAATACGTTCGGCGTTCAGGTTCTTATAGTGCAAGGTTGAAGTACGTACCGGAGCCTGGATCTGGTGAATGGTATTTCGCCACGTGTGGCTCGTTTGCAGGATCCTTTTGTTCCTGTTGCCTGCCCGTCCACCCGTTCCATCAACTCAGTGCTAATGTTGGGAAGTTTGAACGTCGGTCATCGAAGTGCTGAAAGGAGCCTCTAATACGGCCACCGGCCGTTGGAAACAAGACATAGAGGTACATTGAGATTCAGCAATGACCCTGACTTGGGCAATTTTGTATTTGTCTGGTCAAACCCTCCATCATTCTAGATCCTACCTCTAGTCTCTTCCTTCCACTTCATACTTCCCGCTGCGTTGGAAGCTCGATTTTTAGAGCTACCTGTTAGGGTACAGTCATTGCCAATACATCGTCATCCAACTTAGGTTCCTTTCCGTTGCGTCCCCATCCTGCCCTTCGCTTCCTTCTCGCCCTGACATCCTGCCTACTCTTCCATCATAGTGGCGCCTAGGATATCTCTCAACACCGCCTCTTCTGTCATCAAGCCTGATCCTGATATCTTCCAGATCTTCTTCGTGATGCCTTCTCCCGCTACCCGTCTAAGCTTCCTCATCGCTACCAAGTATTCCACTAATTCCAGTCTAGCCCTGGCAATATCTCTCTTCGCAAGCTCCCTCAGCGCTTCCAAGTATTCCAGTATAGCGCTGGGAATATCTCTCTCCGCAAGCTCGATCGCGTCTTTTCTGGCTTCCAGATGGACCAGGGTTTGGCATGCCTGGAGTCGGTCTTCGAGGTAACGCTTGTGGTCGTAGAACCGGGCTTCCAGTTCTGGGTGAGTCGGAACTTGATGATGGCGAGTAGAGGTTTCGGTGACGTTGTGTGGATTGACTGGACTTCCGTTGGAAGTGGTGTTCGCCATGTCTATGTCCTTGGTTGCGTCTGTAGCAGAGGTAGAGTGCCGAATAAGAGAGCTTTGTGTGGACGGAGCTTGAGCCTCGGAGTCAGAGGCGGCAGCAAAACCAGTAGGATGGGTGTGGTCGCTGATATGGAGGGAGGCGAGGCTCAAGGCGGTCTCCGGGGTCTGGACTTGGTTGATGTTGAGACGCTCCATTTATTGGACGACTTCGCTGTTCGCGCTGTTCTTCTTGATTTGTTCCATGATGACTACGCTTGACTCGAGGTAGTTAGTTTCGTCGATACGGTAGAAAGCGCCTGCTAGGGTCGATGTTGTGGGGAGAAAGGATTTGCAAAGGAAAAAGTTCAAGAAGGCGTATCTATACCTTGGGTGAATGTGGGGAGAGTTCTCCGCTGTCCTGATCGAAGGATCTCTTGGTCCTGCTTAAAAGTCTGGATCCGGAAAAAAAATCTTTCGGTATTCAGGTTTGTATTGTGTTAGGTCAAGGCACCTACTTCACCGGAGGCTGGATCTGGTGAATGGTGCTTCGGTCAGTTCAGTTGTAGTGGGAAAAAAGACAAGAACAGTTTGGTGGGGCTAATGCATGTATTTATGTGTCCTCTTTCACATATTTCCATGGGATGCAGTATGCAAATTCGTGATGACCACGCACAGCAAAGGGTGCATTTGCTGTGCAATACCTGGCCGCTTTGCATCTTTGCCTGATTTCGTGCTTCATAATCACATCCGAAGCTCTGGGCCTACATGCAGACATCTAGTGCAGATTTCCATAACCCCAATCCATCTTTTGCTTGTAAACTCTCGAAGGCAATGTTCATCATGCCGTCTTTCACCCTGCCGACGGCTTGCAACCACTGCCCCCTCCGGCTCCTTCACCTTTCCCTCAATCCCACCATTCCCCCATCATCAACCTCCCTCGCGAATCGGGGCACCCCACCAGCCACAACCGCCATCTTCAGTCCCCTCCTCACGCATACTTTGCCATTCACTCGTCCAATTCCCTCTGCCCGACAAGGTGAGACATCCCCACCTCCGCTACCGCACGCCAAAAGTCGCGCTCTCTCTCGGCTCATACCTCCGCGGCCCTCTGCTCAGGGGTCATGACAACTTGGATGACGGGGACTCCCCGTGGCTGCTGGGCAACAATGTTACGAGCTAACCCTATGACACCTCTGAAAAGCAATCACAGCTAATCAAGCAAGACGCAGGGTGATCGGACGGAGGCCGGTGCCAGAGGAAAGAAGGAGAATGGTTGAAAGCACTCAGGAAGATCCACATGTATGAAGACCGCTAGATAGATACCTTGAGGCATTAGGCAACAAGGCTCGGTACGTACCTCAGTACGTACCAAACCTCTTTGGCATAAGAAGGCCTTGAAACCCAGCCTTTGTTTGAAGGTTGAAGGGATCAACAAGGCCTTCGAGACCAAAGTAGTTTATTAGCTGAATTGAACTACTGTTCCAAGCCCTAAACACAGCCCTTGTCACATTGGGAGAGCACTATGCAATCTTCATTGCCGACCACTTTAAGCCCGGTTTTTTCCTCTGCAAGATGATAGCATTGTGCCTGTGCCATATAGCCTTGATACAGGTGCTTGGTGATCCGGCATATGCATACCTCTCGTGCATCTGGCGGATATCTGCTTGGGAAAACACCGCATCTTTGTGTGGCAGTTCCATTTGGCGGATATTATGACATCATTGCGCCAGCGGTTGACGAAGTTATAACTTTGCTCAGATCGCTACCACTTCTAGATTTCTCACACCTTCCATACTGGCGAATGTTTCTCCTGGAAATAATGGTGGATGGTGACACAGAATTTGACATATGGGTTGAGCATCTTGTGTTTGAGACTGGAGGATGTGTGTATTTGGTGCCAAACAGGGCGGCGCGGTAAAGCCATGTCAGACACTCTTCTCCTAATGTAAAGCCCTTACTTCTCCGGACACCAAATGAATGCGAATTACTCATTCTGCTTTGATTTAGAATGACCGATAAAACCTTCACCCAACTCACCCAAATGTCATGTCTGAAAATGCAAGTGTCCTCACTGCATTGCACCCTCTTTTCTTGACCCACCCCTGCAAATCGGCAAGTGGGTCTATGTTATGCTGTTAGCGTCCACCTGCTGTATCACCTGTGTTAGGGCTCTGTACTATCACTAACACATCCTCATCTTTCCTAATCTGTCTAGCTCAGCCCCACTTGTCCCACTTTCGACTTCACTTCTGCACCCCGTGAGTTGGGACGAAATTGACAAACCCGCCAACTCGCCAACTCCCCAACTCCGAAGCTTCAGCAAAATGAGCGTTCTTCAGGGCATGCGCCACTGGTGACAGTAAAGTGGAAGTAGTGTTCACATGGTGATGCTGTCGTTGACCTTGCACATGAAAGGAGATGTTGACCTTTTGGATGGGCCGTGTCGGCAGTCCTTCACGGCGGGAGGATAATCGCTCTCCCCATGCAGATGATAAGAATCACACGAAGGGGTACATAGGTAGATTGGCAATTCAAGCCCTTACTTGTATGAGTAGGTACTTGGGGAGATCAGGTGAAAAGGAACGCTAGGCGACGGTTTTGTATGAAGTTGAATGAATGACGCAAAAGCTTGGTCCTTGGCAGAAAGGTTGGTCAGTGGCAGGCAAGCGGGCAAGACAATCCTGCCGCGTTCCCTACCAGCTGTAACAGCTATACGGCACCGGCACCGGCACCTGCCACCTCTACCGACACTTTGGCACCAGTCCCGGCAGTCCGGCACCCTACCGGCAAGCGTGCACTGTCCCAGTGCGCAGCACCTGCCAGGCGCTTGCCAAGCGCTAGACCTTCTACTTGGGCCTTATAAGGTCCCACTTCAGCACCCCTCAGTAACTCCAAGATCCCTCGCTTGTAAAGGTTCCCTCGTGGTCTAGCGGTATGTGGCGGGGCCAGATAAACATTGCTCGTTGCGTGGTAACGGTGGTACAGTTTTCGTAGGCGTGTCTCGAGTGGACGGGTTCGACCCTGCTCGAGGCCGCTGAGCTTTTTGTGGTTTTTCTTGTCTTCTTTTTGCACTTGGAGTTGCTTCTGTTGATCAATGTTGAAATAGGCCTTTTTTGCGACTTGTTTGTTTGGTAAATATCTTTTTGGTAGTCTCCGATCTTACGATGATTTCGGTGTCGTCTCTACCTCTACCTAGGTATGCAAGTGGTAAACATCACGGCCCTCGTATGCCCCTGCGATTGATTCCAGTTCTCCCATCAATCGACGCTTTTGCTTGGCCAAGTTATGACACTACAAACCAGCGCTACCATGCCATCATCCGCACATGCACCACCCCGATTAATCCATCTACTTCCCATTCTCACTCACCATCCTCCCTCGCCATCTCCGCCCTCCTCCTCTCCACCTCCCTCTTCACCGCCATATCCGCCTTCACCGTCTCAGTCAACATCTCATTATGATACGCCGCTTCCGCTTTCAACAATTCTATCTCCTTTTCCGCCTCCTCCTTCTCCTTTGGGCCGCCCCTCAGGATCTTCTCCATCTCCGTATTGATAAGCTCCTGGATCTCCTCAATCTTAGATGCGTAGTCCTGCTTCACGCGCTGCAGGGTCACAAGGTTACGGACAAGGCATTGATAGAGATTGTGTCTCTGTGTCTGAACCTCGGCTGGTGTCAGGAGTGGAATACGCGCCGGTGCCTCGGATTCGCCATGACGTGGCAGAAGGGGGCGCGGGGTGCTGTCAGTGTCCGCATCGGAGCCCGAACCTTGGAAGGACTGCGACTGCGCATGCGCATGGGGAGCAGGTCGAAACGCGGGAACTGCCGGGTGCTGGCGGCCTGTACCGGCAGAAGCGGTGGCGATCACAAATTCTGAAGACGATGTGAGGACGGATGTGGCCGCCTCACCTGTGGGAAGGTTCTCGCTCTCCAATGCCATAGTGGGGTCGGCGTTGTTGGGACTCATCGATGTTCGCTGGTCGCTACTGTAGCAGAGTCTGCTGACAAAGAGGTGCTCAGTATGGCATGGAACCTGGAAGTTTTGGATGTTCGGGACAGAAAGACCAGCATAGCGCGAGGGGATCTTGTGGGTTTTTGTACCTCTATTTGATGCCAAAGATGTCGGACTCGGAGTGTCAATTCCTCTGTGCAGGACAAGGGTGTTTTGGGAATCAGGTGGTGGTTGATGAGAAGAAAGTAAGAGAGGAAGAGCCCCGGAAAACTAGGTATAAATACCCCTCATTGCTAAGTGCACAGCGCACCTTCCCAAGTGACGGGCTTTTGGGAGATGGGGGGGAAAGCGACAGCAGAAGCACGCAACCGACTGCGCAATCTACAGCGCTGACCGATAGTCGACGGTGGCAGGTGACAAGGCAGGCGATATCCAATGTCGTCTTACAAAGGAGAAGGGTACTTGTTCAGTGATCTTGTGATCTCAGAGGTTTGTCTTTAAAAATACAGTTTTGTCCGCAAAACAAACAAATTTCCAAGGTTTCAAGTTGATAACGTGACGTCTTCATTGTTTTCATTATCATGAAGACTTCAGTCTTACCTTTGAGCGTGGATCTTTGGAACTTTGATTGTGCCCACGATGCTTAATTTATGTTTTGGGGTCGCGGGCCGGGTGTTCACGGACTCAGAGGTTCTGCAAGAGAGCGGAAGGTGCGTTGTTGTTGATGCAAGTACTCCCCTCGTCTGGGATAGAAGCGCCTCGTGACCCCAGGCTTTGCATTTGATCCTGCAAATGCCGAACTGACCAAGAATTTGGTAAATTCCAGCATCCCAATCCTGCCGCCATCTGGCAGCCAGGTACAGCGAAGGCCAGGCGGTTTTGAGCCTACCTTATAAGAACCTCTACAGGGGCAACAAGGGCTTGTCTTTCTTTCCCCCAAGCCACATCTCTTCAAGTTTCAAGTCATCGGGTTCTGCGCCTTTGATCTGTTGCTTGAGCGAACACCTCATCTTGACCCCAACGCTACACAGTCTATCGCGCTGACTACTGACCTCCCGGCTCCGGGTCAATTCCCGTCCTCAACGTTTTTCCCACTACAGGTACCTAGGTTTCCTATTTCCACAAGCAATGAGACTATCCTTTCTTAGCGGCATCTGTCGCTAACATGCTTTCTTTCTTCTTTGCAGCCCCAAAACTCCAAGTTCTCCTCCAGCTCAATCTCTCGACCACCACAAGAACGACCAACCGCTCAAGATGGCCAATCGCGATGAAATACACGATAAAGAGATGGCAATGCTTGAATCTTGCCTGCATCTTTTCAGGGTCTCGCAGCATAATAAGCAACCCGGGTCGCAGTCTCGAGCACAAGCGCAAGCCTCCAGCAGATACCCAGTGGACGGTTCCACGAGACGCGACTATCCCATGAAAGCAATGAGGGAGGAAGCCAACAACAGCATGAATCGTCCGGAGTGTACCCCCTCCGCGGGCCCCGCGTATCAGCCGAATCCGAATCCGAATCCGACCCCGACTGCAAGCCCGGGCCCCAGCAGCGCCGTGTACGTATTCAACACACATCGACGCATCCAACGCGGCCGCTCCATGCCCGCTGACTTTACATATAATAGTACTTACAACGATGCTCCCTCGTCAGCTCATCCCCCTTCGCAAACAGGCGTCCTTGGCTCCTACGTGATCGGCCAGGATGCCCTCAACCACTCAACCTTTTCTTCCACGAGCACCACAGCCACAGGCGGGGGTAGAGCCGCCACCAATCTACCCCTCCCCACCAGCTTGCAGACGCCCCGGCAGGCTTCTGTCGGGACCTGGTACCAACCATCTCTTTGCGGAAAGCACGCCAAGCACGAGCTGAAGGTGGCACAGACGACGTTCGCGAAGTCCCAGCGGGAGAGGGCAAAGGGTAAGAAAGCACAAGCGGAAGCACTCGGAGTACCATTGAAACAGCTTAGCAAAGAGGACCTCCAGAGACAGAGACGGGCTGATAGTGCTGCACGGAAGCAGAAGAGAATGGAGTATTACAGGAGGATTCGTATCAAATTGGATATGGAAAGGTTAAGGAAACTGGGATACGGGATGGGTTTGACTGCGGCCGAGATGGCCGCGCGTGTGCCCCTGGGATACGAAATCGGTTTGACTGCGGCCGAGTTTGCCGCACGTTTTCCCCCCCTGGGAATGGGGGAGGAACAGGGTCACACGAGCTCACTTGATGGAAACGCCTCCGATGGTGAGCAAATGGAGGTGGAAGAGGAGAAGCCGCAGTCAGTTCAGGGAAACGTCTTCGATGATGTGCAGATGGAGGAGGGATTGTACAAGTCACATCAGATGTTCGGTCATGGGCTAGTGGAGGTGATGGTACCGGAGAAAACGGAGTCACTTCAGGGAAATGTCAGCGATGTCAGCGATGATGACCAAATGGAGGAGTAAGCACGGGGCGAGGGGCCCGAGGGGCATATTGATGGCCCAGAATTGCTTCCCTTGCGGGAAAGTTAGGCTATTTGGAGGAACGAGTAACAAGGGATTTGTCACTGCGATCCTGATATTGGATATTGCAAGAGTTAACCGTGGGTATGAGCTGGACTGGTCGTTTTGTCGCAATACCCTCGTGTTGCGTGCCAGAGACCAAACCTCACACCCACGGTTACACTTGGATATTGACACATAGCGTGCGTACATAGACCAGTGGGGTCGCCCTCAATCATTTAGTTAGTTATTCGGCTTTCTTCTCACCAAATTGACCAAGGAGGTTCACCAGCGCCATTCCTTGTCTTCGGCTTATTTGGTTCTCATCGTGACTTTTACCTTGAGGAACCCGAGCGCTTTCATCCAAAGCTACCTACTCCTCCTCGGACCCAAGCTAGCAAGTTTTGAACACATTGCATTTGATGCAGGGTGCCTGCAGGCGAGTTCCCTTCACTTGCACGAGGTCACGAGGAACCGCGCCCTTACTCAAGCTGACTAACTTGTGACGAACCGTTACAAGCACAGGAGTATATCGCTGGGATCAGAACAACGGTAAGAATAGCCTAAAGGTATTGATAAGATGTGATAGCTATTGCTTGCTGAAGAGTCGGTAACAAGAGGCCTAGGGAGGCCTTCTTTTATACCGGTCTTCCTGGACCCGATATACCGGACCCGGGACTTCGGGTCTTATCTTATTGGTCAACTAGTCTAGCTTACATAAGGTTCGTTGATTGGATCGTAACATCACTCTACCCAGCTTTCTGGTCCTCATTCAACCCCTTCCCATCTGATGAAGCCTTTTCCTTCTTCAGTACTTGTAATCCACGAAGCCCTCCACCAAATCTAACGCATTCAGTCGAGCGCCCCCAACATCCTTCAGCCAAGCCTTCACGATGGACAGTCGCACCACAGACGTCACACAGAGACTGCGCGAGCTCAATATAGACCCAACTACAGTCTTGGCCGTACACCCTCATATCTCCGCGAATCTTGGGGTCAAAAACAATATCTCGCACAGTCATCTCGACATCACCCCGCTCAACTTCAACACCCCGATCACCCCGACCGCGGCCACCACCACCACGACCGCTCAAGCCAACGCCAACTTCAACGCCAGCGCCAGCGCCAACGCCAACGGACCCCCTCCCCTCGCCTCCGACTACCGCATTCAGCGCCGCGAGTACCACGCCCGCCTAGCCGCTTTCTACCACCCCGGCGCTCTTGGACTTGATCCCAGTAAGCATGCTCGATCGCAGAGAAAAGCCGAGCTTGAAATGCTGCGGCAACACAGAATCCTCGCCGCTTGCGGTGACTCTGTAGCAGAGGCCCAGGTAAAGCAACTCGAGGGAATGATTGATGCTTTGCAGGCTTTGCAGTGAGGTAGGGGCTATGGGCGGATTTAGGAATTTAGGGGGGGACTACCTAAGGAGGGAGGCAGTGAGTGTCCGGAGTCATCCGTCTCACCGGTACCGATGGGGTTAATCTGATGGAGGAGAAGAAGGAGAAGGAGAATCGATTAGGATAGGAGGGAGGAGCAGGAGCTTGTTTGTGAAAGTGGCCTGCTGTACTGTTGACGGGAATAACCGTTTGAGCGGGTGCGAACGTCTCAAAAAGTCGAAAGATTGGGAAATCGTTAACTGGACCCCCCTCCCTCAATTGATCCCACCGCCTTTAGTGTCAGAATTACATTTAATTGCAACAGGAGCTGCCTCTGACCCAAGCTGAAAGATCAACTGTTGGTCTTCCTTCAACTTATGCCATCCACTAGTGAAACTCTTCCACTTCCCACACCCACCACAAAACCCACGCGTGCCCTTTCTTCTCTTAACCAAGGCCTTTTTCTTCATTTATCCAGCTTGTAATCAACAAAAGCATCCACTAAAGGCAAAGCGTGGAGTCAAAGGCAACCTTCACAATGGACCACACCGACGACACCAACAGGAAAATGCGCGAGTCCAACCCAAGCCCAACAACAGCATCCGCCTCGGAGCCTCGCTCCCCTACGACGAATGATGATCCCAGAGGAACCGGCGACGATATTAACTCGCGGAGCGCCACATCAACCTCCAATCCTGGCACCAGGTCCACGACCACTATCCACGACGCCCGACTACGCAATCTGGCTATAGCCAATCGAGCTACATACAACGTCCGCAAAGAGTACCACGCCCGCCAAGCCGAAGCCCTTCGCCAACGCATCGGCGCTCTTCAGATACCGCTAGTACTCACCGAAGAACATGTCAACGTTCTCACAAAGCGCGGGCTTCAGGATCTGGTGCGCATATGCAGAACCATAGAGTCTTGTGGTGGGATCTCTCAAGAGGATGAGATCAAGTTCCTCGAGGAGAGGCTGGCGGATATCAAGTATGTGGAGTACATGGATGAGATGCTTGAGTGTATCAAGTGAGGTATCAGCACGTTGAGAGGGAGGGGCTGGAGAGAGAGGCTGAAGAGGGGAAGGGGGGCAAGTCGGAGGTTTTGACACCAGGGATAGGGTTCGTCATAGGGAGAGAGAGAGTTGGGGAGGATGAGTGAATTGGTGGGCGAATCGTTGGACTACGGACAAGGGGGTTACAAAGTGAAGGGGTCGCTAGGTCAAAAACTGGAACGGCTCTCCTGGGAGGATGCCCTGGAGGGGTGAGCACTGCAGCGTTGGAGGAAAAAGTGATGGACAGACAGCGGAGCACTCAGCTTGCGTGGGGTGAGGGAGCTGGAGCTTGGGCAAATGGAAGGAACAAGGAGGAGGAATGAGTTGAGGGTTTCAGCAACGGAAGTTACGAGCTGCGTTTTTTTTTTTGTTTTTTTTTCTGCATCTCTAGTTTAAACCACTTTCTTCATTCACTTCAAGATGTTGTCCAGTCCAGTGTAGTAACTTTCTCCCACAAACAATTGAAACATCCGTCATCAATAAACTCTCCATGTCCGTTTCTGAACCTTTTCTTGAGCCACTTGTAGTTCTTCTTATCTCTGCGCCCCCAAATGAGGTCTATCAAGACAGACAGTCATAAGCAGCACCAAACCACATTTCTGACGGACACTCGGAGCAACAGTAACACCCAGCAAATCGTCCCGTCCTGTCGACCATCAGAAATTTGCGACTCTTGCACTTACGTCTACTTCATCGGAAGCGCCTTAAACTTATTTTGGAGTAGAAAGCAAGCAGGCACGATGTCAGGGCGCCGAGAAGCGCACACCGGCTGTAGCAGGATGGATATAATAAACTACAGTACCTACCGCGAGTGGCAAGGGCCCAGCCAGGTCCGTGTCTTCGCCCATTCGTGGAGATCAGGCATACTTGTATATGGATGTACGAGAACACAATCGCCACCGAGACTGCATTAAAGCTTAGCTGCCGGGTCAGTTCTTCGGACTGAAGAATTATGCGGGACCACCAACGGCTGTGCAGATGCTGCAGTAACCAAACCAGCCAACCACCGATGATCTCAAGTTCCTCGAAGCGATGCTTCACGGGGGCTTTCCTCCCAGACAGCGATGGTTGATCCCTTTGGCGAGCTGGGTCGACGTTGGCTGTGTCATTCAAAGAGAGGACTTGTGCTTGGAGTTGGCCGGGCGGTGATGGAAGCTGTTAGCAGCGGCACGGACCTACAACGAATGGAAGTGCTGCTAACGTGATGGACATGAGACGATGGAGGATATGAGGCCGTGAGGATGACGGAAAAAAAAAGAAAAGAAGAAAAAGAAGAAAAAAGGACATAAAGGAAATAAAGGAAGAAAATAAAGAAACGAACTGAAGAAAGAAAGATACAGTTTTTCTATATCAGTTGCCATGCAGGTGGCATTTATGGAGAAGAAAAA
>JAPEUU010000935.1:0-12123 GCA_027946425.1 Neurospora sp. IMI 360204
CCACAGGGCATATCCAAGTAGAATTGTTATCAAACGCTTCTTGTGTCACCTTACACACATCTCTTAGCCAGGACACGCAGTCTCTTGACTCCACCGTCTGGAATAATGGTAAGTTTCACATGAGTGAAAGGCTTGTCCTTTACAGCACAGTCAAAGGCGTGTTCTTGATCAGGGCCACACTTGCTTGGTGCCACAACCTCAGTCCATCCCTCGGCATCGCACCGGTATACCCTCCCCTCCCCTCATTCGCCTTGGTCCAATCCACCTCCCTCGGTCGGTAAACCTTGATACCGAACCTCTCCGTCATCACCCGAGCGAAATTGTCGAGTTCTTCGTCTGCTTTGGCGACGATGGAGGCGGGGAAGGGGTGGTGAGGCCGGAATTCGGAATGGTAAGGGGAGGGCATGGTTGCGCGGATCATGTGCGCGGGCTCGGAGGGGAAGAGGGAGTGCGTGGCTCGGCCGATGATGAGAGTGTGGAGGGGGGAGTATTCGGTTGAGGCTGAGATGGTTGGGGTGGTGGTGGTGGTGGTGGTGGTGGGTTTGGTCTTTGGGACAGTGGCGTCCTGTTTCGGGGACATGTTGGAGGTTGTTGTTGTTGTGTCTTTTTTGAGGACCATATTGAAGGCTTTTGTGCCAGCTGGCTCTTGATGTATGGGCTGGGTTCAAGTGCTATGGCGAGCGGTCTGAGAGGTGTCGTTTAGGTATTGAATCCCCTTTCGCAGTTTGAGGTCTTGCGGCGGCTTATAAGTCGGAGAGGCCATGCTGAAAACAACTGGGCTTGATCTCGTGATGAAGTCGAGGAATTCCGTGCTTGGGAGTTTCTCGATCCCTTTTCGAACGTCATTTGTCGTCCACATGCAGGCCGTCGTCGCTTCATTCCTCAGTCCAACTTCTCGTCCAGTCGGCTCCGTATATGCTGCCCGTTCGGGTTCACCTTAGCTCGTCTTCTCGCAAGAATCGACCAAGCAACCAACCTATCAAGTCCCCAAACACAGCGTTTACTCAACTTCCACATTCCAGGTCATCACAAGGGCGGAATGACAGCCGGCGAAGCCTGACCTTGTACGGCGCCTCACCCACCTTCCCCAAACACTCGGTTTGGTAATGGAAACTCTGTAGGCCTGTCGCTGGGGGATACCATCTAGTAATATGTCTCACCGGAGACCTAGAGATCTGCATGCACGGAATGAACGGGAATACCCTGCATTTTCTGTGTCGTCATCTTCAACTTTTTGGGGTGGGGGTAGTGATCCTCGGAAGTTTTTCCGATCTTGTCTCACCTCGCGGATCGATCCGGTCCTGTCGGCTTTCGGATGCAAGGGAAGCCCGCTTACTGCTTCTTCACGCCTCGTTTGGGAAGCATTGAGCAGGTATTTGCGGGGAAGTAATGGCAGAGAGTGCTTGTATGCCATTTGTTGTGGAACGTTGGCTTTTGAGCTGCTTCTCTTGACTTCAGAAGACGGGACTGGAGCTCGGGAATTCTGCGATGCGCGCCTTCAACGCCTCTTGAGGCCAGGCATGACAGGCAAAGAGCGTGAGTAAAGGGTGGGAGGGAAAAGCAAGAACGAATAGTGAAAAAAGACACCCAGGTGCTTCAATTGAAGTCAACAAACACGTGTTTGTGCCGAACTCCCAATTCGACCTGGTTGCAGGAAAAAGACAAAATAAAGTGACCGACCACTGTTCGAACGCACCACCTCTCCAGACAAGAGCAAAAAGGAGCAAAAAACAACAACCGCTCGTTCAGAGTAATGGTGAACCGTTTGAATGTTGCTTTTGTCGACTGGAGTGTTCCCAGATACCATATAGGTAGACCGGCTACTAGGTAGTGAAGACCCCTCTACGTGTCTTAGCACACACCGTTCCCGATCCGGACAGGCAATAGGTTTTTGAGTTTGGGGAGCCAAACGGTAGACCACAAGCGGTTGTTGTTGGGAAGAGTAACCAACCAGGTCCCTTATATGGTCATTAGGGGGTTTTGATATCGGATGAAGGAGGGGGTACCTTCCTTTCTTTTTTCTCCTTCCTCTCACCTTGCCCAACTGCTCCCACCTGAGCTCTTGGTTCCTTCTCCGTCATCACCTCCTCCGTCTCCAGTCCCTCAAAAACCGCAACGGACGCTCACCAAGGCCCCTCACTCCCTGTCGAAGGTCCATCATCCTGTCCCCAGTGCAACCCGACATATGGATGCGAAGTCAGAGAGACATCACACAAGGTGTCCAACCCTGCCACAACACGCTCGGATTGGTGTATTGAGGGTACCGTCTAGACAAAGGGGCTGGAGACCGAGGAGGTTGATATCAACGAATGATGGAACTTTGCGTTTGGCTGATATGGAGGAAGTAAGGGGGGTATTTGGCAGCATGTTGCGATAGCGTGGGGGTGTTTCGTTCTTCTGGTGCATATGGGATGGATGCCATTGCTACCTTCTAACAAACATGTCGGCCAGCGATGAGTTTGCCTGTCGCCATGGGTTATCCTCGGTTCATGACGGGTGTTGTTCATGACAACGAGTACCCCGGCTCGGAAGCGTTCGTCGGCGATGATTGTCAGGAGAACTGGGCGCTTCGGTGTATTGAAGTTGAACAAACGAAGATGCGATGTTGGGGACATACCTCGTTCCATTTTCTGTTCTTCCGATCTGGTTAGAGGCAGTTGGTAGACCATAAAACAAAAAAACACCAACAAAAGTCAGTGTCATCAAACGGCGACAATCTCATGAAGTGTCAACCTCCATCAAGCAACATGTCGTGTATCTTGCTTCGTGTCCAACCTCGACAGCAGTTTCCAGTCTTCGTGGTATCATATAAGGAGCCTCCGTACGCCCCTTCCCTACTACTCTCGAACAACACAACGCAGCATATCGCAACCACTTCCACTTCCACTTCGCACCAGTTTACAAAACCCGCAACTTGAAACCAAAACCACCAACATCCACTAACCACCCAACACTCACCATCAAAATGATCTTCAACATCCCCCTCCCCACCACCTTCGGCGAGCCCATTCCCACCGTGCCTAGCAAGCCCATCCCCACCGTCCCCAGCAAGCCCGTCCCTAGCAAGCCCGGCAACAAGCCTGAGCCCGAGGACGTCTTCGCCCCCTACACCTTCGGCGAGCCCATTCCCACCGTGCCCAGCAAGCCCATCCCCACCCTCCCCAGCAAGCCCGTTCCTAGCAAGCCCGGCAACAAGCCTACGGATGAGGACACGGATCTTGAGGATGAGTACTAAGTAGAGGGAGGTGAGAGCACCTAACCTATAGCAGAAGGGGTGGATGCCAAGGACATGAGATTGAAATGAAGGAGAGAAGGAAAGAAGGAATAAGTAAGCAAAGGCGGGCATGAAAGAATGAGGGATTGTGTGCATCTGGAGAAGGTACAGGGAGGGAGTGTTGGCGAGGATGGAGGGATCGATCACGGTATATACACAACTGGACTGCCGATTTGGGCAGCGCCTGGCCGTTAGGATGATGGAATTCATGCGCATGGAATGTTTGGAGGAGAGCAAGAGTTGAAAGTGGTCTTGGTTTGGAGAACGATTGTGAAAGAGAAAAAAAGAAGTAGAGGTAGATAAGCAATCATAATTGTCATCAATGGATACCTACCTCTAGTTCTTCTGTTGCCCGTGTTCAACGTGAGACAAAGGCCCGTGGGATCCGATCATGTCCATGTATATCATCTCTGCTGTTCTCATTACTCCCCATCCTCAGATGCAGCCTCCCTCTTCCACCAAGCAACCTTGTTGGTCAAATCCGTCAACTGCTTCTCTTCCTTCTCGGAGTCGCGCTTCCACCAAGCTACTTTGTTGACCATGTCGGTGGATTGTTCCACCCTTGGTGGCTTCAACATCGGGACCAACGGGGGCCCACAGGAGGGATGGCGGCTGGCTGCTTGAGCGGTACCGAGAAGGGTGATGACGGCGAGGGCTTGGATGAGTTGCATCTTGGGTGATTATCCGATCTTGTTGATGAGGATGGTAGGAATGAAATTGATGGGATTAATGGTGATGGTGGTGATAATGCTGTCTCCACCGTTGCCTGGGGTACCATTCGTCTTTTGTACCCGTTCAGCTCGTTCTTCGTGGCCAAACGCGGGTGCTCGCGGCTTCCAGGTGCCCCTCATCTCGCTGAAACGCGCAAATACCTTCAGAGTTATCACGGGTGCGGGGTGATCAACAAAGCTCAGGGCGATGCATTCCCAACCCGGTGTACAGTCTGCCACCCTTCCCCATTCTCTCATCCCCATCACTTGACTGACAGGATACACTAGCACCCGCCGACGATATAATCTTATACGAGACTGTCGTCTTTCACAGCGGCCTACACCTCGACAGGACCGAATACCAAGGCCCCTCCGATGAGGTCAAGGCCAACTGGGAAGCCCTGTACAACAGTAAGAAGATCGAGACGGGGAGCAGTATCCAGGTCACGACACATCCAACACTCGCAGACATGTATGTCCCTCTCCCTAATCCCTAGCCCCATCCATCTTGCTCACTCTCAACCTCAAGACCGTTCCCAGCACTCGCACTCCCAGACCTCCCTGGAAGAAGAGATTATCCACCTGGAACACTGCATCGAAGGCATCCGGCAGACATTGCAGTGCTCAGCGGATACTAGTGTATGAGAAGGTGGAGGGGGCGCCGGTGAGGGATGATTTGATCGAGTTTGATGATGATTGATATCTTGGTTGGTATTGGGGGTCCAAGGGTCGTGGGGGTGTTGCTGTCGAGGTAACAAGGTCAAGGAGTTTGACGTCTCATGCCGGGCAGACGTCGTCACTGGCGGTAGTGTGTGAATGAGGTAACGAGGTGTGTGAGCTGCTTCCTGGTCTGCCAATGTGCGTGGACGGCTGATTGGACGGTCAGCATCACTTGATGGCGCCGGGAATGTCCAGGTTTCCAGAATGACGTTGCCAGAAAAGAAAATCCCGTTTGAACTGCGACTTTGCTCGGAGACAGTCCGCCGCACTCTGCAGGTACAAACACCTTGATGGACGAATATGATCGACCTCGATATTTGCCTAATGTGGTAGGCGGGAGACGTGTGCGGGTGGATCGGCGATGGCGTGCTGCACTAACAGTATCTGCGGGACATTATGTGAGTAACTGTTAGTGTCAAGCACGTGGTAACGCCCCGTGTTTTTGTGCGTTTTGTCACGTGTAGTGTATCTTTTCCGTGCGGGAAAAGGGTGATCACATCACGGGCAATGCTGCCATCCGAAAAGCGCGAGAGGCCAGAGGGAGAGGAAAAGGTGTCAGCTAAGAGCTGTCAAAGTCATTTCCACTCGAAAGATTGGCGAGGGGAAAGAAAAGGCCCAAGATAAGGTACCACCAAGACTCCAAAAAGAAACGAGTGCATAACCGATAAGCTGATCGCAAAATCCAGACCAACCTATGTGGATGTCAGTGTCAGCATTCACGGCAAAGAGTGCGGGCAGCCGCCTTCCCGACGTCATTCAAAATTGTTCTTGCCTTCTTGTGCTTGTTGCCCGTTTCATATCGATTTGAGAAAGACGGGAGAACACAAAGTCGTCCAATTACCCCGCCTGCTGGGATTCTTGTCCTTCGGTTGATGCTACGGGGAAAGGAAGTATCTTGAAGTACCTTTGTTGCCCGTTCGTCTTTCTCAGCGACAGCAAGATAACGAATGCCCTGCCACAGCTGACATCAGAAACACTGAGTTGTTCTCAGCCTCAAGATAGCAGTGCTGCAGTGATATCGAAAGCGCATGGCTTTGATACCGATAGTCTACGCCTTTAATCCCAACTTAGCAAAGAGATGCGGACCAAACATATCATCGGCGAGGTCCGTTCAGGCTGGATGAAGCTGACGATAGTTTCGTTATCACTGTAGTATCAGATTGGGCTTGACACTCAGGCTTCATCCAGCCACTCGACGTCCACGAACGTCGGCGCATCGATTGTTCAGGCACCGCCAAAGTAGCATTCGACAGCCACACTGCGCCTGGAGTGCGCCGACCTGAAGATGTTGTTGCGCTATCACGGTCGTTTCCTGCGTTTATATCAAGCCTGTTGCCATTTGGGTTTGTCCAATTCGTCAAACCGACGGCTGTAATCTCCCCAAAGAGGTGACAATCTTAGCGCCCGAATTGCAACCCCATATCACTGCGACCATGTGAAGATGCCGTGAAGAGAGATTTCTTTTTCACGTCCCGTCTGACTCTCTGGCATATTGGTCGTTCCATGAGGTGCTGTTGCTGTCGGGTCACCGCCAAGTACTGTGACCTACCTACCCTTGGCCTGTCTCAAGTGTTGTTCACCACGGCATCCATCGTGTAAGCGGCAAACCGTGGGCGACAGAGAGGACAAGGCCGACGTGGTGGTGAATCTTTGGCTGTCCGTGGACCGGATGCATGTTGATGCCTGGTGAAGAGCTGAAGAAGCGAAGACAACCAGGAAGAACCCTTCAAGCCGCATCCTCAGAAGGCGGACATCACCCCAAAATAATTGTTAGGACCCACTGTCCATTTGACACTGACCCCAGTCCTGTCCGGAGTATACAGTGCATTGGTCCACCTCCTTCACACATGTTCATTTCTTCCAGTTGCTGTCAACACCGAGAAATTGTCCACACTTTTCTTGGACTATTTTCATTTCCATGCCATATAAAGCTCGTTTTGACCTTTCTCATGTCCCCAGCTTTTTACGTTTTCTGTTTTCAGCTTCTTATCAGGTCCCATAGAAACTCTGACTCGTGAATGGATGTGAAACCGCACTTGTGCCTCTCACCTTCTTTTTGCAGTAGAGGCAAAAAATCGGTAAAATCGACACCGCAATGGTTGGACCTGAACTTTTGAGGTGAGCGGTGTGAGGTGAAAGTGGATGTTGGAAGCAGACTTGTGCAAGTACTATTTTGGACACTGTGGGGTCGACTTGCCAGGTGGGGTAGTGAAGCTCATTGCGCGCATTTTCCCTAACACCACTGGACCGCCATCACCTCCGGCTCACTGTCTCTGGAGACGGTGATGTGCAATTTAACCTGGAAGATATGCTCGTCATGTTTCTCTCTGTCTGTCCATGGCTTCCGACTCGCGACAGTTCTTCCACTTGCACGGCATCAATCTCTCTCAAACAAACCTCAAGCTGGGTCACCAATTGTAGGCGACACCCACCAATGTAGGTACCAGGAGGTACATTAGCCCAGGGGCCATGTCCATCCCAAACGGCTGGCTATTGGCCAGAAGTCAAAGGCCAAAATCCAACGCTATTGATCGGGTCCAAGTCTTCTTCTCCTCATCAATGATCGAATCTCCCTCCCGTCCCCCGTCCGTCTACCGTCTTCCGGTAAACTTTGGCACTAGAAAACAAGGTCAAGGGGCTGGCCTCTGGAGCTTTCCGTCTTTTTGTAGACTAAATCAAAGTGTGGATGTGATTCGTGCAAAGGCATTGGGGCCACTGGGTGGCATGGAGAGTGCTCCGGTACCTCGACAAGTATTAATCCACACGGCTTCCCAGATTCACATCACCTCATCGTTTCCCTCTCTTCATTCCTTCCAACGTAATCGTCAACTGACTCGAAAGACAATAGTCAAAGTTGGGTAGAAACACAGACAGCCAAACGAAGCAACAGGCAATCGTCGAGGTTACAGTCGTATTAAACCAACATCCACCTCTCCAAACATCATCGGGCCCCACCACCAACCAGAACCAGGGCACCCAGGAATCTCCTTACCGACATACATCCAATTCGAACGAAATCTCCAATTCGCTTCTGAGCCTCCAGACCTCCAAAAAGACCGTGGGTTCCAGAACAAGAAGGGTGACGACGGCTTGACGGAATTTCCATTATAAACCGCGAAGCTCTCGTACCACCCAACCAAGCGAATCGAAGCGCATTGAAGTGGTCGAAGCGAACCACACCGACCACACCATCACAATAAGCAGTCGCCATAGCCTTCACTTGCTCAGTCGCTGCCCGACGAATTGACAGTCGCAGAAGAAGAAGTTGTATAAACAGGCCCGTTCGCCGTTTCAACTCGGAGACTTTTGTTTAGATCCCCAAACTCGACATAAACTCGACACAGGTTTTCGTGCGCGCGTCCTTCCGCCGATCAGCAACACATCATCTCTGTCGATCAATCCATCACTGCCCCTTATCTCTCCAGCTTTCTTGAACGGTTGGGGCGAAAGAAAACGCACGGAATCGGGCGAAGCAACACGCACGACTCGTTACACAAACAACAACCACAACACCAAAACAGCTATCCCCAAGCTATCCCCAAATCTTGCCTCACCAATACGTCAGAACTACAACACTGTCGGAAAGCAAAAGGGACGGACAAAACCACCGAGGCACCTCGTTCACCTCCGGTCGCAAACAAGAATCCAATACACACGTCCGATGATCCGGCCATTTGCTGTTCTACCATCATCACCACACTACAACGCAACAGCACCAGCAGCATCAGTAGTATCTCTGCAGACATTATCAGACCTGCAACAACAACCACAAGCACAACGTGCATACCTCTACCTACAACCACAACCACAACAACCATAACTCAACACACCAAACAACCTTCAAAATGAACGCCTACTACCTATCCCAACCCTCTCTCTCCTTCCACTCCATGCCCGAACCCCCCTCCTCCATGTCCTCCCGCTCTCCCTACTACCCCTACGACCAGTCCACCTACCACAACCGCGACCTGGCCCTGCAAACCTACCTGGCCTTGCACTCCCAACACGAATCCCTCGTCCAACACCTCGACGAACTCCGCCCCTCCAGCCCTTCCACCTCGCCCACGCGCTTTGGCTCCGCGCCGCACGGCCGCTCCTCCCCGCTCCCTCGGCAGCGCCAGCGCTCCTCCGGCGGATTCGGTCCCGCTTCCGTTGCCACCGCTTCCGCCTTTGGTAGTTCTTCCTCGCTTACCAGCTCGTTGGATGACCAGACGCTGGCCGAGGTGGCGCTCGAAGAGGCCAAGCTGTGCGACGTCAACGAGGGAATCAAGCGCGCGCTGACGGAGCTGCTGAATTGCGAGGCGACAAGGGGAGAGGGCAACAGGCAGTTTCGGAGCTGGGTGCAGGGACGGTTGATGGAGGCGGAGAGGGAGTTGAGGAGGGGGAGGAGGAGGAGGAGTGCGGGATCTGCTTATTGCTCTGAGTAAGGGTCTACCTCTACGATGGACTGAGGACAAAAGAGGTTCGGAGTTTGGTTTTGACGCGGGACGGAACTTGTCTGAATGGCAATGCAGCTCTGCTTCTGCGACGTCATTTGTCTGTCTGTCACAATGGCATCTTTGACGGGTTGGCAAAAGTCTGCAAATTGGGGAGCAACTTTCTTCCCCCCCTTTTATTCCGGTTCGCCAGTGTTTGGCGAACCACATTGTGTCTTGCACACGGCATTTTTACGACTTGCTTGCATCTTAGCTTGGAGTTTACGGATTGTTTTTTGTCTTGTTATCTATTACGCGTGGAGTTTTGTCTGGTCTTTTTTCTGTTTTCTGTTTTATGTTTTTGGAGGACGTCAAAGATTCGACGGGAAGCCATTCCGGACTCGTCGGGAAACACCGGCCAGCAATGTCGAGCAATCTTGAGTGTGATGACATCGACATTGCCAATTTCTATGGAACCCTGTTATGGAGCCCCAGCTGGAGCATCTCGCTTCGGAGCCTGTGCGGAGGGATCTGGGTTCGAGCACCTACGGGTTCGGGAAGTATGGCATGGCATGTTCGGGAAGTGGAATCCCAGAATGGCTTGTGTCGCGAGATGGCGGAAACATGGGACAACCATGTTCCAGCAAATGTGGTCGGATAATTTCGCCCTTGGCAATCATCGCGACGCCAACAAGCATTCCACAATCTATTTTCGGGACTGTTCGGCGGCGGCGGCGGTTGGAGGGCAGAAGAAGAATCTAAGCACCGGCGATCAGGGGAGGAATTGTCACTGGAGTGGAAGGATCATCATCATCATCATTATCATCATCAGTTCGGAGGATTCTTTTCAACCAACAGCATGTTATGGAAATAGGGAGGACGGACGGGAAAGAAAGGGACAGACAAAAGCGGCATTACGAACCAGGACGGGAGGAATGGGAAGAGTCGCATCACTTGTCTAAAAACTTATTCGTTATTGTAATTTTTAGTGTTTGGTTGCCTTTTCGATATGGTACTTGGCAATTGGTTTGGCATTTCTGGGAAGGCAGAAAGAAAGAAGACACACAAGTTTCAGCCATTTGGATCCTGGGCTCTCGGTGTTCGATGTGAATTGCTTCGTATACGCTGCCGCCATGTCGACGCGCAGCTCGGTGTTTAGGTCGTCGGCCATGCAGTGATGGTTTCAAATTTCGAGACTAATAACCCGACGAGTGCATTCGAGATTATCGCCAGTGTCGCAGTTTGAGTGTTGCAGTCCCGATTGCAGTCGCTGTTGTCGGGGTCATCGTAGTAGTACCTAAGAGCCCAAGACCTGGAGAAGGAAGCGAGCCGACCGCCCGGTAACGTGGTGGTATTCGTGATTGCGGAGTGGTGATCTGGACCTCGAACGACGGCCACGGAACTTGGAGACTGGTGCAGCGAAAGTGGAATGGAAGTGAAATGCTTGAGGAATGCCTCGCGTATAAAACCCTAACCCGGAAATGCAATTTGTCGGAGCATTTGAAGAGTGGACGGTCACGTGGTGGCGTGTGTGGGAGAAGAAGGAAGGGAACTTGGGCCAAGTGAGTACATACTGGCTGGAAGCTTGGATTTGGAGGTCTCGCGGCAGGCAGCTTTTCTTGATTGCAACGAACTGCCTGCCATCCAAAGTTCCAGCGTCACTGACATTGACATTGACATTGACGGGCGCGAACAGAACAGAGCAAGACAACTACTGAACGACAACCACATCACATTTCCCGACCTTCGATCGACTCTACTTGGAAAACTCGACAGCTCCGGCTTGACACACGGCCCAACAGCGCCTACCTGCCTATCTGTTCCCTCGTATGCGCAAACGCTACCTAAACTCCGACGCGACACCCACAACTGCCCACCATGTCGGTCCTCCTCGAGACCAGCGCCGGCGACATTGTGATTGACCTTTTGGTCGATTACGCGCCCAAGATGTGCGAAAAGTCAGTACCCTCTGGTCTACCCTAACCAACGAGTCACATACTTACCGTGCCATCGACAGCTTCCTCAAACTCTGCAAAGTCAGATACTACAACTTCTCGCCTATCCACTCCGTACAAAAGTCCTTCTCCTTCCAGACCGGCGACCCCCTCGGTCCCTTATCCTCCGAATCCGATGGCGGACAGTCCATCTGGGGCCTCCTCTCTGGCGACCCCTCCGAAAAGACCTTCCCGGCCCTCTTCCACCCCAAACTCAAACACCTCGAACGCGGCACCGTCAGCATGGCCACGGTCCCCCACCCTTCCGACCCAGACACCCGCCTCGCCGGCTCCCAATTCATCGTCACCCTCGGCGACAACACAGACTACCTCGACGGGAAGGCCGCCATCTTCGGCAAAGTCGTCGAAGGCTTTGATGTTTTGGAGAAAATCAACGACGCCATCGTCGACGAGCGCGGCCACCCCTTGGTCGACATCCGCATCAAACACACCGTCATTCTCGACGACCCCTACCCTGACCCGGCCGGCATGCGCGAGCCCAGCGCTTCCCCACCGCCCAGCAAGGCCCAACTAGCCACCGTCCGCATCGCCGAAGGCGAAGAACTACTAGACGTGGAAGCCAGCGAAGAAGCCGCCGCCGAAGCGGAACGAAAACGTCGAGAGCGCGAAGCGGCCGCGCAAGCACTGACCCTAGAAATGATGGGCGACCTACCCTTCGCCGAAGTCAAGCCTCCCGAGAACGTCTTGTTCGTGTGCAAGCTGAACCCGGTGACGACGGACGAAGATCTCGAGCTGATTTTCAGCCGGTTCGGCAAGATCTTGAGCTGCGAGGTGATAAGGGATCAAAAGACGGGGGACAGTTTGCAGTATGCGTTTATCGAGTTCGAAGATAAGAAAAGCTGCGAGGAGGCGTACTACAAGATGGACTCGGTTCTTATTGATGACCGGAGAATCCACGTGGATTTCAGTCAGAGTGTTAGCAAGCTGAGTGATGTGTGGCGGTCGGAGACGAACTCGAAGAGGAAGACTGCTGCGAGGAGGGGAGGGGG
>JAPEUU010000936.1:0-12119 GCA_027946425.1 Neurospora sp. IMI 360204
CCCTCCCTCCCAGACTCACACAAAAACCATTTAGACTTTTGCTCCGAGGAATTCCGCGCCGGCTACGCCTCCGACCCCTCCAACACTTGTTCCATCGACGCCCTCCTCGACTCCTACATCCACCTCTACAACACCTCCCTCTCCCTCCTCCCCGCCGACTTCCACACCGGCGTCCACCTCTGTCGCGGCAACTTCATCGGCGGCCGCCACTTCGCCTCGGGCGCCTACGACGTGATCGCCCAGAAACTTTTCACCCAACTCAACGTCAACACCTTCTACCTCGAGTACGACACCTCCCGCGCGGGCGGCTTTGAGCCGCTTCAATACCTTCCCAAAAACAAGAAGGTTGTACTTGGGGTGGTGAGCACCAAGTTGAGGGAATTGGAAAGTAAGGAGGAGGTGAAGAGGCGGGTTGAAGAGGCGGTGGAATGGGTTGCTAAGGGATCTGGGGAGAGCAGGGAGGAGGCGCTGAAGAGAGTGGCGGTTAGTCCGCAGTGTGGGTTTAGTACGCATGAGAGCGGGTACCCCCTCAGTGAGGAGGATCAGAGGAAGAAGTTGGGGTTGGTGAGGGAGGTTGCGGATGAGATTTGGGGGGAGGCTTGAAGGGTTGACGCGCCTGCGTAGGGGTGAAATTTGTCCCGTGTGAGGAGAGGGGAGGAGGGTGTTTGACAGCTTGAGGGACGGGCTGGTTGGGTGTTGTGGGTAACTGGTGAGAATGAGTTGGTTGTTTTCCTTGCCGCATGTTCAACAACGGTGCGGTAAAAGGTTAGGGGATTAAAAGCAAAGCATCTTGGTGAAAGCGGGCGGTTGGCGTATAGGGTTGTCGTTTGATGGCGTGGGTAGCGTACTGGATATCAACTTCCAGCTTGGCATAGATCAAAGGGTTGTTGCTGGTTGAGTTCGTCATAATGAAATGCATGTTTTCCCAGAGAGAAATTCCTTGTTATGTTACCTACAAAAGAAGGCTAGCCAAGATCAGTAGTTATAGGTTGAAACTTGCTCGCGTAATCTGCAATACCTAGCTAAGCAAGCCGTCCTTTGGGAAGTCCAATACTGGTTTGCTGGCTCATGACCTCTAGTCAACTCCCCTGGGCGATTTCGTGTCCACTGTGCGTTTGGTTCAGTGGTCAAGACCTGATCTAATTCTCAGTTTGTTTGTCCCAGGGATGAATGAATAGGCTACATTGATAGCAACGGCATACCAAAGTACCTCTATCAATTGATACATGGGTGGTAAGCATTTCAAAGCATCCTTACGGTGTTCGGGCGTTCAGGACGAGCTGGATAGGTCTCATTCGGAGTACACTAGTCAGCTGACAATAAACCAGCATTTGATTGTAGTATTCAAGTTCATCCTTAGTACCTAAGGTATAATCGGCTCCCGTATGCTCCGTCCTGACCTTGTCCAACTGTAGAGGTACCCAGTAGTTCTATGTCATGCTAGCTTGTGGTTTACGAAATTGCAATCCGACACAGAGCTAAAACAGAGCAAAGAATATTAAGACGCAAAATCCCAACCCAGGCTTACTTAGCCTTCTATATGTAACCCCGGGGGGGATACCTCGGATCCTCGCCGTATAACCAAAAGAGGGATACAACGACGCCGTACTCTTTCCATGCACGTTCCTCGACAGCCTCGACGCTGACCCCATGTTTAGTAAAGAGCTGAAAAAGAGATTCGTACATCCCAATCAGGGTTTCCCTGCGTTGTTCGCCGTACTCATTTTTAAAATCTCCAAGTAATGTCAGATAATCGTAGTGGTGCAGGAGGTCGATCAATTCATGCTCATGATCTCGGAAAAAGAGATCCAGAAGTGTATGAAAGTCCATATTCGGGTGTTGGATGAGCGCGGCTTGTTGAAAGCACCAACACAAGATCTTCAACCATTGAGTGTTCGGCAACCAGTATTTTTTGTACCACGCTGATAGGTGCCTTAGCCATGCAGTGATAATGGGGGTAATGATTGCGTCAAAAACCTCAACAATTATCATGACATTCGCTCCTCTATCCAAGAGGAGCCGTGTAACTTCAGGTCCGGCCTCTGGTCGATAATAAGCAGTGTGATGTAGAACAGTCCGGCCTTTGTCATCAGCCGCTTCGATGCAGGCCCCTCGATCTAGTAGCAGTTGCACCATTCTTGCTAATCCAAAGGTAACTGCCTTATGAAGAACCGTTTGCCCATTCATGCCAGTTCGTAGAATGATATGACTTCCCCGACAACTGACCGTAGCTGGTGTTTTGTCGCTTTTCGCCCTGCTCGCTTCCATAATATCATCCCCATAATCCAATAGCATGTAGAACGTCTTCTCTTGTCCTGTTCTGACTGCCTGAAATATTGCAAGTCCTATATCGTGGAGCTGCTGTTCAATCGTATGGCCCTTGCATTCCTTTAGGACTATACTGATGTAGTCAGTCCATCCATGATATGCAAATCCCGCGAGTAGGCTGTCGCCTACCCATCCCTCCTCCCAAGACTGGTTCAACAAGCCATTCTTCAAAAGACTGAGCAACATGCGCTTGTATTGATTATGATCAACACGATCAACACGAGACTCGGGAACAAACGGACTTCGATCAAAACTGAAGATCGACTTGATGGGCTGGGCACCCATCCTTTCCGCTGCATTGGGAGGAAGATGGTTCAGTAGCAACAATGCAGTGTCAAAGTAGCCCTTCCCAATGGCAAGTTGTACTGCCGGCCATCCAATATTACCTCCATGCTGCTCAATTTCCACGTCAACTCCCTTTGCGAGAAGATGTCTCACAACCGTATTGCATCCTGAAAGTGACGCAACTCGGAGAGGTGTGAAAAAACTCGGGTATTTCTCACGCACCGCACCTATGACCGATCTGTTGCGGCCAACGTCAAAATATTCTAAGGACCCCGTTGACTGAGTATCACAGAGCGAGACCGCAGCCGTCAGGAAAGTCGCATCATCGTCGATACTCCCGTTGCTGAGGCGGTAATGGTCCTCCCAATACCAAGCCGAATATGTAAAAAAAAAAAAAGGGAGACTCTTCAGATTGGATTCTTTACCGTCAAGGTCGCAGAAGCCATCCCTGATAAGCATACACAAATGCTGTACGCAGGCGCGGGCTAACTCAGCATGTGCTTGGTGTGCAGAAATTGAGGACTGCCATTGCGTGTCAACATGCACCTGAGAAACGAGCACAGGGGGTCCAGCCTGCGACTTTGCTAGAAGAAAGTCTCGGGCGGTTTTGTGAAAGAAGTACACTCGGCCTTCATGAAAAGATACAAATAGGCCGCAGAATTGGCGCAGGCGATCCTTGAAATCATTATCGGATTCATGGTCACTCCTCAGTGAAATGCCAGCACGGGCGTTGAGTGCAGTCCTAATCTCAGACACACTGAGCGGCCGTAAAGCTCCAAGGATGAGACATAGAGTTCTGCGGACAGTAGAGTGCTCCGTTGATCTGCTTAGCAGCTTTTCATACGCCTCGTTTACAGACGTTGGCAACGTCTTGATGGCAGATTCAATGCCGTCCGCCGTCTTTTTTAGAGATTGATCTTGTAAATCGTCGAAAAGAAGGGCTACCCAAAGGTATGTGCGGTGTTCAATTTTGAGCAGCATGTCGCGAAGTTTCCTCTCCAGTTCAACGTTTAGCTTCTTTCGTTTGGAAAACTCCTTCACGCGATGCTCAATCACAAGGTTGACCTCCTTGCTGATTTCCTCGCACTGATCTTCCCCCAAGATCCGAACATATGACGGAACAACGTCTTCCAGGCAGCCGAATTGGAGGGTGATGGAATCATAAGGACGGGTTGTGAAGAGGAACTTGGTGTTAACAGACTTTGCCATGTTCTTTTCAAGATCTGGAACCAAGGACTTTTTGAGGTCAGAGGGATCACACTCATCGAGCGCGTCCATGACAACTATGATGGAGCCGGCCTCAGGGTCGCACACAGCCTGCCAAAAGATGGTCCAGAGCAACGAAGGGGTATTGACAAGCCCCTCGGGATCTCGTAAGAGTTGATCCATGGCATGCTTCTTGAGCAATATGGGTTTGATGACGAAGAGTTGATGAAGTATGGCGCATAGCGCTTGAGAGGTTCTGGTTTGATGGGGTTCTTTGAAGAAGAAGTAGCAAATAGTGGCTGACTCTCGTGGAAGATGGTGATCCACCAAGTACTTGGTCAGAACGGACTTACGGACTTTCCACATCCGGGGTCTGCTGTGATTAGGAGGGGTCCAGAATTTTGTTCCATCCACTGGCAAAAGCTTTGCTGTCGAACAACCCATTGGCAAGTACCTTCCACATGGGCATCAACTCTATCTTTGGTCACTTCGTAGGTATCCGTGTCGGTGAAACGTAGACGCTGGAGACACTTTATTTCCTCATCCGACATTTTTTGCTCGTCTTTCCGCTGTGCTTCAGCTTGCTGGAACATGGACTGCTCGGTGACGGCGGTCAGAATTGCCTGTTCGGCCTGCAACTGCTTCTCGGTCGTTGTGGCGATCTTTGCTGCCGTGTCGCCTAAGGGTAGCAAAAGCTTTTGCAAGGCTGCCGCGTGCTGTTTGCTCAAGTCGTTTCGATTCTTGGCTTCTAGAAGCAGAGCAGAAGCGGTGACATGCTCCAGGTCTTGGTTCAATAGAGCTTCTGCCTTGTCGATGTTGGCCCGCAACTCCTTCCACGCGTTCGGATTGAATGTCTCCTTGACGAACGTCTTGGCAGTACGTTCATGAAATCGTAGAGCTGTGCGGATCTGAAACTCCAGTAAGGCGCTGTAGAGGGTCTCAAAGCGCTTCTCCATCGCCACCCTTAGAGACGGATTCAAGTGGTCGTCCCGTTCGAAGACCAACGGCTCGAGGGCGGATTAGTGCTCCATCCTGTGGATGGTATATATGAAGCCTTCGCGGTTGGTCTCCGCAGCATCGAAATAATTGGTGAGAAGCGGAAGAACCAGACATACGGCGGCCCAGGCTACTGATGCTTCGGGGGACGCGCTCACGGCTTGGGTAATGAATCCTTTGATCGAGCGGAGGAACGCTGCTGTGCCTCCGAGGGCGCTGTCTACGCATCCCGTCGCGCTCTCTTCCGTTTTCCTCAGCCCACGGTCAATGATCTTGTCCAGTTGGAGACGGCGGAGTCGCGGTGAGCCATCTGGAAGGGGCCCCGCTGACTCCAATGACCTTTGAGACTCTGGGTCGTAAAGATGGTCGGATACCGGACCTTGACTCTCTAATCAGCATCATAGCCACAGAAGTACAGAAAAAGAGGCAGCAGGCAGTAAGTTCATACCAGATGAAGGGACTTCTCTTGATATAAGAGTCTCGTATTCTTCCAGCAGTTGAGCATTGTCTTTGCGCAGTGTGTCATAAGCGCGGTCCCAAAGTGATCTCTTGTAGGGTAGGCCGTCGTCTGTGGATGTGTGGACTGCTGGGCATTTCGCATCATCTTTCGTGGGTTTGGTAGTCGATTGTCGCTGTCCTTGTTGTGATTCGGGAGAAGTTTCCTCAATTTCGCTCTCAGTTCCTCTGCACACGGTTTCGTCGGGCGGCAGAGGTGATCGCACCTTCTTCTCGAGCTTTTCATGCTTCTGTCGCCGTAGTTTACTGAAGAGTCTGGTCGTTGTTGCCGTTTGAGCGTCCAAATTGGAGGGCTTGGTATCCCCTGCTGCAGGAGGTGCGGCAGGAAGCCGCAACAGCTTTCTGATATCTCTCAGACCCATCCTGGCCCGCGATGGAAGTCAGCACCCTGCCTTTGAAAAAGATGTGCTTCGAGAAACGGCGATGAGGTGAAATAGAATGAAAAAGGTAGGCAGGGTCTTTCTCTCCGAGTCCAGTCAAGGGGCAAAAGCCAAGGGCAGGAGGATGCCTTCCACCGGCCATCTTTCTCTTTGAGAATGAGCGGGGAAACACTCCAATCATTCAAACATCCTTGGTGCCCAAGTGCCCTCAGCGTGTGGCTACGTTCGTTACCTGCTAAGCGCCAACAAAATACAACTGCCTATCAGAAGTGAATAAATCGCGGAACCAGAACGGTAACTTGCAGCGACACTCACCACGTTCTTGTCAGCCAGCACTGTGTCGATCGACTCCAGTCCGGCATTCCCAACCCAAGGGTGTCCGTACCCTGCCTCCTGCCTCGTCTGTCTGCCTTTACGCGTGTAAATGGAAGAACCTAGGTAAGCACAAAATGATCCCGTTGTCGACTGGACTCGAATCCTACAGCAGGTGCAGAAAAGTGATCTTCCTCGGTACCTACAGGAGCGGCAGCCCAAACTTCCACTTCTGCCTGCCCCTGAGTTCGCTGCTTGGTCTTTCAGGAGCTGCCACATACTGCGCCCTCGAGAGAATTGTAAGAAACCCGTGCCTGCCCTTGGGCGTGATGGTTTGAGTCTGGGATTGAGGCTGAAGCAGGAGATCAAGGTGCGACAAGGCGAAAGAAAAGAAAGAAAACAAAGATTCTCATTCGCGGGAAAGGTATGAAGCTGTCAGACATCACTCCTCCTCAAGAGACAGTCAACTACCGCCGAAGCATCTTGGGAAATTCGGAAGCTCGGAAACGGCCTGGAAACGCAGGGTTGGAAGTTTGCCTGGCCGGTCTCCTCGTTTCCGAGTTTTCCAGGTTTCTTCGGTAGTCGGTACAACAACATCACCTCTTACTTCTTCCTCCCCCAGACAGCCAACTAAGCGGTACAAGAACACCATACTTCTTCCTCCGTGCTCAGCAAGTATCCGAAAGATCGACTCGTATTCTGCGTGAATTTGGCCCTCCAGCCCCATGGTGTTATCCTTAGCCATCTTTGCTTCCTCTGCAGTGTTGACATATATTGAGTACTGGTGAAACAGTTCGATAATTGCACACTCGACTCCTCTGTCGTTTTGAACAAGCTGATACAGGAGGGTCTCCTTCTCGGAATCTTGTGCTCGTGTTATGGCGGCTCGTTCAAGGAGCCAGCGGATTGTTGTCAATCTGGACCATCGTGCCACTCCTTCATCGGATGCACAGTTCCTAACGTTTTCAGAGAGGATACTGCCCAAATCACCAATGATATCCTGGATAACAGCACCCCGAAGAAGTAGTAGTAGTATCACATCCTTATGTCCACCCAGGGCGGCTTTCTTCAGAGAAGTGTGGCCTGCTTTGTCCACCGCCTCAAGCCGGGCCCCTGACTCGAGGAGAATGCTTACTATGACAGTCTTTCCCCTCCCGGCAGCATGATGGAGAACGGTCATACCGTCCCGGTCAGCGGTATCAACCCGTGTGCCAAGGCCGAGTAGAAACGACACCGCATCTTCATTCTTATCCACAGTTTTGTATAGTGCTGTTCGGCCAGAGGAATCAACAGCCTCAATATCAGCGCCTGCCTTAACAAGTATCCGTACCATTGTATAGTAGCCCAGGCCCGCGGCCAAATGGAGAGGTGGACAGCCATCATCGTTTCCCAGTTCGATGTTGGCACCTCGGTCCAAGAGTATAGTTGCCATATTCACTTGATCATTCAGAACAGCCCACATCAGTGGAGTGGACCGGTTCCGTCTGAATTGCATCACATAGGAATTGATGAACTCTTGGAGGCCGTTATCGAGAAGCAACAAAACATAATATTTTGATCCCAATCTTACAGCATCCATCAAAAGCCATACACCAAGTTCTTCCACGGCATGCTTCAGCAGCCCTTTGGAGAGCAATAATGGCAGTATAGGGCGTTCGTCGAAATGGACTAAAAGACGCAAAAGCTTAAGAGGATGAGTCCCCAATTCTTCCACGGCTTGGGGGAATCTTTCGATCAAAAACTCAAGAGTTCTGCAGTCTTCGGTATGAGGTGTGAGAGTAGCGATTTGGATAGATAACCATCGCCCGCCATCTCTCTCCCTCTCAATGTCCAGGGTATAGTCATGACTGAGAAGCCAAGCGACAACGGCTTCTTCTCCAAAGAAACAACAGGTTTGAAGGGGCGAAGTAAACAGTCCGTAAGCCTTCCAAATCCAGAAATCATTTCTTGCGACCGTGAGTTCCTCTGAATACACCGTACATCGGGGCAGTATATCTGCTAGTACTTTGTCGTACTCGAAGTCGCCAGCATCTTGGAGATGGCGGAACCAATACTTTGTTGAATAGTCCCAGAACGGACCACGATATGGGCTCCTTTTGGTGCAATCAAGCAAACTACCATCGCCGCCGGTGAATTTCATGTACATAAAACAACAGCGAAGAAGCTCATGGTGTGCTTGCGAAACCTGAAATGTGTTCTTCCAGATTGATTGGCTGGGGGGGTTACCAGTCTCAATGTCCTTGGCTGAAAGCAGGAGAAACTCTCGGGCGGTTTGGTGCAAAAAGTAAACGTTGCCATTATGAACAGAGATGAACAAACCGCAGCTTGCTCTCAGCCGTTTTTCAAAATCTTTGTCGTCCTCGTCTAGATCTTCTAGCGATTCCGACGTGAGATCGACGTTCACAGCCATATTCATCTCCGAAATAGTCAGCGGTCGATACGCGGCAAGAATGATGCAGAGGGCCTTTCGAGCCATTTTCTGATCTTTCTACCTGCTGAGAATACGGTCATAGGCCTCGTTGACGTTCTTTGGGAGATGCTTCATGGCCTCGACAACCCCTTTCGGCGTCTTCTTGAGACTCGAGTTTTCCAAGTAATCAAATACTAGATGGACCCAAAGGTAGGTGCGATGCTGAATGGCAAGTAGTTTGTCCTGGAGTGCCTCCTTGACGTTGGGCCGAAGTTGCTGAACGCTAGCAAGCTGCTCCACACGAACTCTGATAACTTTGTTGATCTCCTCACTGATAATGTCTGAACATTCCTCCCCAGGGATGCGAACATACGGGAGCCAATCATTAACAGCATGGAACTTGTCCACAACTTCATCGTAGGGACGGCTAGTGAGTAGGATCTTGAGCTGACCTTGCCCGGATTTCGATGATCTGTGGGGGAAACGGTCGCGAAACATAATACCAATTCTGTCAAGTAGATCTTGGCACTCGGTCTCCAAGCATTCATCCATGGCGTCTAGTACCATAATCATTGGCCCTGCCCTTTCGTCTTGCACGGCTTGAGCAAATACTTTCCACAACGAACTCGTCGAATGGATGATGCCTTTGCCGTCCTTATCGTATTGTTCCATGGCATGCTTGACGAGATGCCTCTTTTGAGAAAATAACTGGTGGAGAAGGGCGCAGAGCGCCTGCCGAATGCTATTTTGGTCGCCACCTTTGAAAAAGAAGTAACACACGGTGGCGGATTCTGTGCTCCGGTTTTCTGGAAAGAACTGATCGACGAGGTATTTCGACAAGACTGATTTCCCGCATCCAGGGTCTGCCGATATCAAGAGCGGCCCAGTCTCTGCATCCAACCAGGCCCGAAAATACTCGTGATGAAGAACCCATTTGCACGTGTTTTCCACTCGGTTCTCAACGCGATCCTTGTACCATTCGTATGTGACGTCCTTGCTGCTCTCTGTGAGACGAAAAAGTTGCAGACATTCCTTTTCCTTTTCGGCGATCAGCTTATGAATGTCTTCAGCCAGATCACGAATAAAATGCTGTATGTCGATCAGAGCTTTGTTGCAATCCGCCATTTTGAGTGAATGCTCAGCTTGTGTATTGATATTGTGGATCTGCTGCAGGTCTTGAATGAAGATTCTTTCCTCCTCGATAATGGCCGCTTTGAGGTCCTCCCAAACGCCCGGTGAGCAGACGTCTTCAAAGTAGTGTTTGGCTTTCCGCTGGTAGAATCGGAGAACTGTTCGAATCTGGAACTCGAGCATGTTTTGATAAAGAGCCACGAAGCGACCCTCAACCTCCGCTTTCACAGCGGGTCAAAGAGATGGTCCGATACCATGCCGGAAGATCTGAGGCTCGAGTGCCGACCAAAAGCTCATCCGAGAAGTGACAAACGTAAATCCGTCCTTGTTGGCTTCCTCGGCAACTATAGGATTGGTAAGTAGTGGAAGCACTATGCACACTCCTGCCCAAGCCATTGAAGCTTCGGGGGATCCCTTGACAGCCTGCTCGACGAAGTCCTTGACCGAGCTAGCCAGCTTCGCAGCTTGTGCCATCTTCTCCCCGGGGACAAATTCTCGGTCAAAGATTGTGAATGTTTGAGTTTGAGCACTATTCAAGCTCTTCGCGATCATTGCGTCCAGTTGGTACCTCCGTGACTGGAGACGACCTAGTGGATGGTCGTTGGATGCTTTCTCCGCTCCGTATTCTGATGGTAAAGAACGCTGTCAGTACTGATTCGGTGTATAACTGAGTCTCATACATGCCTAGGGTGGAAGTTGTTTTGAACTCTTTAGCGAGCAGCGATTCGTACTCATTCACCAAGTCCGGTTGCCGTTCGAAAAGGGCAAAGTATCCACGGTCCCAAAGCGAAAGGCTTGAAATATCCCCATGCATTTCCCTAGCCGTGCTACTCGATGAACCAGGCTCCGAGCGTAGCCTTTTCCCACTTTCGCTCAATGTGATTCGTTGACTGTCCGTTAGGGTAGTTGACGATGCCGAGCTCCTGGCTGGCGGTTTAACCAGGTGTATGGCTGACCCATTGCAAAGTACTTGATGTTCAGAAACTTCTGTATCCAGGCCGATCACCGACTCTTTCCGTGTGTACGAATTGTCCACGACTGTGGCGCTGTGCATCTCGTCCGCAAAATCTTCTAGAACTAGTTTCTGGTCATCATCATCTGTGGAAATTCGGGGGGTGATGCGCGTGTATCGGTGCTTAGTGGAGCCAGGAGCTTGACAGACTTGTGCGTCGGTGGTGGAAATAACGGGCGCTGTGTCTGAAGGTTTCTTTCGGCCGATTATCCTGTTGAAAAAACCTTTGAAGCTCCGAGGGGTGCTGTGCTCGAGCGGGTGCGAATCGGCTTCCCGTTGAGCACTCTTCTGACGAATGTGCCCCATCGTTAGAGGTTCAGATCTCCTTGTTGTAGCTAATGTGTTTAGGTTTCTTCGGTTGATTCGAACTGCTGCTCCGCAAGAACCAGTTCACGGCCTCATGATTGCAGGAAACAAGTTGAGTGCGCAGTGGCGTCCAACGGGGGCATGTGCTTTGAGGCGAGAGCTCGAGATTTGGAAGGTGTTCGTGCCAACGAAAGGCCAGGTTGTAGGACACCAGTCAGGCTGAAGCGCATTATGAGTTAGAACCAACGTGATTGGATCAACTGGGGGGATTCAATGAAACCCTGTTGGACAAGATTTGTATGCATTGCCGCCAGACACTGCTCTTCTATTCGGAAGAAGTTGCACTGTATCTGACAGTCATCTCGGATTCTGAAATAACACCAGAGCTCAGCTCCCCCATGTGGGCTTTGCCTGGGTAAATGTAGGTGGTCATTACTGTCGTCTGGGGACCTGGGTTGTTCTGGGCACCTCCTGTATCGTCGCCGTCCAAGTGCATCTTAGACAGCGGCGATGAGGTCTCAACTAGCCGAAAGATCTCCTTATATCCCGTAGGCACAAAACCCAGGCGCGCGAATGTCTTCTTTCCTGCAGGCGTTGCCGTGAGTGCTGTGCAAGGGGCCAACCCGTCAGTCATGATATCTCCCGTGGAAGCGATTAGCAGAGCTTTCAAGTTAACTCACCAGAGAATCCCAAAACATCCCACCTCCTCCCCCCCACCTCAGCATTGGCTGCCTCGACCCTCCTCTGGACCTCCTCCAATGCCATGTCCGCAAATCGCATTTTGCCGTCCTCACAGCCTCGCACTGTCACCGCTGCAGGCCGCGCACCAGTCTTCTTCAAGGCGTCCTCGGCGTCCCATGCAGCGAAGCGTTCAATGTGGAACACATGCAACCCAACCTCCACAGGCGCCTGCAGCTGCTGCAGCTCTCTCCCCGCGAATATCGTTCCAGCATCAACATCCACCTCCTTGATCTTGCCCACCAGCAAATTCTCCCAGTACTTCTTCACAAGAGGGAGCACGATGATGACGCCCACCGGTTGTTCCGAGTCATCACCGCTGGCACTGAAACAGATTGACAGCTCGGGACAGGCGTCTCTCCAGCTTTGCAGGCGCTCGTAGGTCAACGGGGCCGGGTACATCTCCTGGTCGGAGGCGTAGATGGTGCGGAGGAGGGCGTCGGTGATTCGACTGGTGTGGAGGGGGCTGTGTATGGTCATTGTGGCGGGGGATAGTGGC
>JAPEUU010000937.1:0-12102 GCA_027946425.1 Neurospora sp. IMI 360204
TTCGAGAGGCTCAGCCGTGCGGCTCTGCGAGCCTCGTGCTGCTGGGTTAGGGTCGAGGTCGAATGTCCGTGTGACAGATCGTAACGGGGAAGGGGTGGGAAATAGGGAAGGGGAAATGAAATAAACGTACAGTAGACACATAAACGCCGTGTTCGTTGAGCCAGATCAATCAACTCTCGTAGCTGGGCTTCGGGGGGGAGAGAGAGAAAGAGCCGCCGGCGAATTTGAGTCCGTCGATGTGGTATCCCATTCTTCAGTTTTGTGGAACAACATCGTTAGCTGCCAATCTCTGACGGGGACATGGTGTGGTTGCTTACGTCTCAAGAACATCCTGCAGGTAACGCTTGCCCATGGCAGAATAATAGGGGCCTCTGATCTCGGTGACGCCGACCTTCCTGGGCTTGGGAGGGCGAGGATTGTGACGGACGAAGCCGGAGGCGTTCTTGTCTTCGAGCATGATCTTGGGTTTGGGAGGATTTGCTGGACGGTTGGGGGGACGAGCTCAGGGATCGGAGGAGCATGCTTGGTCGGTTTAATGCTCGGATTGTGGCCGTTGCTGGCCGGACTAGGGCGTGTTGGAGGGAGCGGGAGTACATGGTGGACAGAGGTGGTACGTTCGTCGAAGTGGTTGATGATTAGGGATGCCGGGCAGTGTGGTAGTGTGGTGGTAAGGTAGTAGATGGCCAGAATGGAAGCGAGAAGCACTGTGTAACGGGATGAGTGAAGAATCGGAGAAAATTGGAGATGGGTTCAGTTGTAGGTAGTTGAGAATAAGGAGTTCCGTCTGAGCTGAGATTTTGGGATGTTTGGCCATTGGGGTTCTCAGGAACGAAGTGTCACAGAATTTGGTGACATCAGATGGTGCAGTGGGGTGCAAGTGTGACATCACCGACTCAATTGATGGGCTCGGCCGACGATCACGGCCACGAGATGCCATTGACCACCTGCACACGACAACGACAAAATCAAAAGGCGAAGTCCGGCAAACTCGATAAGATAATTGAGGTTCGAAAGTAAGGGTTAGACAAGACAATTGATTCTGTTCTGTTCTGTCTGGGTCGCAATTGCAGAGTGGCTCGAGAGCGGTTCGGGCCCTTCCCTTCTTCACCGAGGACCCCCGTGGTGCCAAGACTCAACCAATGATTCCGAATCTGACCCTCTTCTTAACCAGGACGGATTTCAAAATCCCATCTCCGACACAGTTTGCCTGAATTCGATTTAAGAATGAGCAGTTAGATGCAATTCTTGCGGAATCAAGTCCAGCAAAACAGGAATTTAAGGGACAGAAAGAGAGTGCAAATGGAAGTCTCAAGACAATGATTCAGGCGCAAGAGCAGTGGACCGAGACGGGTCATGGATGGGAGGCCCCTTGCTGCCAAATACTAACTTTGGATCTCGGATAGGTGTGAAACCAACCATGCTTTGGACCAGTTTGGCGAACATATCGTTGAAGCCGGCATCAAAAACGTCATACGGGTCGGAGGCCGCAGCAAGTCAAAACTATTGGAGGAACACAATCTCTATCTGGTGAGAAAAAAGAGGACCACTAATGGTGAAAGGAAAGCAAGGACCTCGGTGTTTGCACAATTGAACGCGGCGCTTTCCCAGGCCGAGAACTGCCTTGGTCCTATCCATCAAGCAATGGCAGGGCAAACAGGCTGGCCACTTCTGAAGAATTTCTTTTCGAAAAAATATCCCAGAGTCTACAGCCAACTGAACCCGGATGATGCTGAAGGGTTTACACTCGTTGGCGACCCTGTCATGAATTGGCTCGGGCAGAGGCCGGCAAAGTCAGCCACGGGCTCGAAGACGAAAGCTCCTGATCACTCACGCTTGATCATAAAAGCGGAGACCAACATCCGTTCTCTTACAGTCGACGAGCGGTGGGCATTGGTGGATCACTGGCTTGATCAATTTGCCCAGGAGCAAACCAAGTTTCTAATGGAGCATCTGCACAAAGCGCAGAGCCTTCGTCAAGATCTTGCGAGACTCAATGCTAACATCAACTGTCGGCTTCTCGGGCGTGCAGATGTTGTCTTAATGACAACCTCGAGACTGGCTTATGACAACGAGATGCTTCGAAAAATGAAGCCCAAGGTCATCATTTGTGAGGAGGCAGCCGAGGTGATGGAGCCTCGCATGATGGCGGCGTTCATCCCCGGGGTCGAACACCTCATCCAGATTGGCGACCACCAGCAGTTACGCCCGTTCGTAAAGAACTCTCTGCAGTTCAGCATGGAGACCAAGGTCGGAAAGCACTACCAGCTTGATCGCAGCCTTTTCGAGAGGCGTGTCACCGGTGAGCCAGGGATGAAGCCCCTCGCCGTCATCCAGCTGAATGAGCAGCAACGCATGCCACCTGAAATTTCGGCACTCATCCGAACCAACGTCTACAAAGACCTTCAGGATGGCTCTCGTGTCATGAACCGTCCAATGGTGGTCGGCCTACGGCAAAGACTGTTTTGGTGGGATCATGATCATGAAGAAGGCATTGGCCTGAATGCAGCTGAAGGCATGTCTTACACTAACTCCGTGGAAGTTGAGATGGCTACCGCCCTTGTCCGTCATCTTGTGCGGCAGGGCGTTTACGAAGGCAAAGACATTGCCATTCTTACGCCGTACGCAGGCCAGCTGCTCAAGCTTCAGGCAGCACTTGACGAGCATTTTGAGATCGTCTTGAGTGAAAGAGACGAAGAACGCTTAGCTGCCCAAGGGTTCGACAAGAAGAACAAGGTCAGAGAGTCTGAGACCCAGACCCAAACGTTCCTACCGTCGGGCAAGATGCAGATGTCAGAGGGCATAAGGCTTGCTACGGTTGACGGTTTCCAAGGCGAGCAGGCCAAGATCATCATCATCTCGCTTGTCCGCAGCAACAAGAAGAGCAAAGTAGGCTTCCTGAAGCTGAAGAACCGAATTAACGTTCTTCTCAGTCGAGTTCAGCACGGCATGTACCTCATCGGCAACACGGCGACCTTTCCGGCTGTGGACATGTGGAAGGACGTTTACCGGCAGATCTCAGCCAGGAATGCCGCGGGCCCTTCGATTCCTCTGTGCTGCCCTCGGCATCCCAAAACCTCGATATATTGTACATCACCGGAGGATTTCGCCAGTCTCAGCCCCGAGGGCGGCTGTACACTTGCCTGCGTCGACCGGCTTCCAGTCTGCGGTCATCCCTGCCCGAACAAGTGTCATTCGAAGATGCTACACAAGGCCGTCATCTGCCCGAAGCCTTGTCCGAGTGTTCGGAAAACATGCAAGCATGCTTGCCCGAAATTATGTGGAGAAGAGTGTGGAAAATGTATGGTGATCGTCAACGACGTAAAACTCGCGTGCGGACATACCAAGGGCAAGCTCCTGTGCTATCAACTCCTGGAGTTGGAGTCTGTTCTTTGCCGCGTCAAGGTGGACAAACAGGCACCAGCTTGTGGCCATACGGTGACAGTTGATTGCACTACGGACGTTTCATCGAACAAATTTCTCTGCGATGCAAAGTGCAATGCTTTGCTGCCCTGTAATCACCAGTGTCAGGGTACATGTTGGCTGTGCCGAAGTTATGATGAAGAGATATGCATCACCGTGGAGCACAAGACGTGCGAGATTTGCCAGCCATCTATATGGGGCTTGGGAGATATTGAGCGCATGCTAGCGTTTGTCGAGGGCCAGTTGAGACAGTCGGCTGACGTTGCCGATGGCGATACCGCTAAGCAGCATTTTCTTGGGAAGAATCTGGATGGAAAGGACCAGACCAGAGCGACTGACAAGACGGCTGCCCCAGATCGATACGAGAGTTGCTATAAGCTGCTAGCACTTTGCCAGCAGACACAGGAGCGAATGATGGCTCATGACTCCTTGACTGCAGCCATGAACGGACTCAGTCTCGATCGGAGCTCTCAACCACAGGCACAGACAGATGCCCAGAAACTAAGTGTTATACCCGCTGAACTCGAGCTGCTAGGCGCGAGACTGATCGACCACAAAGTTCAGGAGGCAATACTGCGCGACAAGTTTAGATTGTCGGTCATGATGGGCGACGAAGCTAAGTCCGGCACGACTGCCGACATCGAGCTGGAGCGTTCCGTAGTCTCTCTCCTGCGGACCGGCACCGTCCTGCTGGAGGACTGTTCCAAAGCCAAGCTACCGCGTCTGGCCTTCATCGCTCTGATTTTGTACGCTAGAGTTGCTTTAATGGTCTTGCTTTATCGCCAGTCACAAGACCTGCTGAACGACGGCACCGTCTCGTCTGTTCGGCCTTCTGAAACGGGAGCCTCCGGCGAGAACGAGGTGACAGGACGGTTGGAACGCATTTTCAAGTTGTTTGTCACTGCGAAAGGGTTGTGTGACGAGTCTTCTGAGGAGGACGCGGATCTGAGAAGATGTGTGCAGGAGGTCCTAAAGTTTAGGAAGCAGCATGTGAACAAGTTGACGCTGAAGGAGGTGGTTGAGGGGATTGGTGAGGCGCCGGTTGTTTTCGTGTCGAGGTCGGGGTGAATACCTCCAGGATGTCATGTATGTAGGAGCTCGATCGCTACCTCTCGCCTCTGTCTCCATCCTCCAATTCCTCTCTTTCATCGGAAGCGTGGAATAGGATGACAGAGGTGAGCGGTATTACATCCTCTGACTGATTCTCATCCCAAAGCTGACCACAAACGGAAGCTGGGATGGGCCAAACAAACATACCTACCTCTATTGTTGCTTTTATCTTTTGCGTCCGTTCAATACCCTCTCTCCGTTGGACCCCCCCTCCGCTCTCGCCTCTCCATTTCACCCCTCCTCTCACTTCTTCCTCGATAAAAACTATTACAACTTAACCTCCACCTCCAACTACTCCTCGCTTCCCATCCTCTACCGCCTCACTGGCAACATTCACTCCCAGAGGGCAGTCTCTGTCTATTGCCTAACCATCTATACCACTACATATTCCACCCTTCCCTACTCTTTTAGGCGTCACGCGCGAATTCATTCCAGATCACTTACCTCGCTTCTGGGGCAGTCATCCTCCTCGCTCTCGCTGCAAACTCGCCATTGGGATAACCTCACACACACGCTGCAACAGGTACGGGGGGCCTTCATCGCCAGGAAAAGTAACGCCGTCGAACCCACTACTACATCAATTTCACATCAATATCATCATCTGCATCACTGCAAACGTCACGACCAGCATCACCCCTACCTAGCCTTATTCCTGTCTCAAAAATCACCCCGACGAACCCCAACCGCTCAACACTTACTCAACATGCAGCAGTGGAAGGTCTCCAAGGTTCGTTTTCAGACCGGCTATCGCTTGCCAGGTAAGTCTGATCATGAATCTCACTGTTCCGAGTTGTCACGGCGAACAGTGGGGAAGGAATGCGACAAAGCGGCAATGACTCTACTATTGTGTGAAGATCGAAAGATGAGGAAAAAGAAGAACTAAAATACAAAGGATGGCTGCGGCGCAAAGGATATACTGTGCGCTGCCAAGAACCATGCAGCCATGGGAGCAATGCTGACCAGCGGTTGAGCCGCGCCGTCACACGAGTTGTTATCTTGAAGCGTGTCTGGCGTGGATGTACCGACGTAGGTCACTCGGAGAGAAACAGCGCCGATCCTACGCTTGAGAAAATGAACCGTGCCAGTCCTGCACTTGAGAACACGAGCGACGCCAGAGCCTTCAGTAGTCCAAGCAGGCCATTGTCCTCCAGGCCTTCCAGCATTACATCTGAACCTTGTCCATCGAAAGTAGGATACTAACGTACACAGAAATCCGCGGCCCAATCACCAACCACCTTCCCCAACCCGCAGGACGTCAACCCGTCCCGCCCGCTGGACGCCTACAAGATCTTCTTCTTCGGCACGCACTCGAACCTCGGCCACGAGGTCAGCCAGATCGCACTGACGGAGATGTTCCGCAGCCTGTTCAAGCGGAGCAACGTCCGTCGGGCGCCAGGGCTGTAGGGCCAGCTGAAGAAGATCACGAGGGAGTTGAATGAGGAGCTTAACCAGACCTTTTATCTTAGGGAAGACTGGGGCGCTGTGACGCCGATGAAGGTTACTTGGGATGAGTAGATGGGGAATGGGAGGTAGTTGGACGGATGGATGATTGTATAATGGATGTGGGAGATGATGGGTGGGATAACAGGATGACGAACGAGGAGTTTGATACCATTTCCTTTTTGGATGACGATTTATCGGGATGCTTTTTGTTTGTAACTGGGTTGGCTTTTCGGAGTCCGTTTTGCTTGGAATTTTACGTGTTGTTCGATCACTTGACTTGGTCGTTTGCCCTGTTGTTGATCTTGGTGATGTCCAGAGTGCTCGTGAAATGTCGAAACCGAAGGCAAAAGAATGTAGTCGCGCGCATGGTCTTACAGACGGGAGTTTCCTGGAAGCCCCCTGTCTCGGAATGAACTCTAGCTTGATCTCGTTGTGCGGGTAGTCCTCTCTCCAGTATTTGATACCGGATTGATGGTTGTGTTAAAAGGCGAAGAAGAAATGTCATGGCACTAGTAACGCTGACGTACGCTCGGACCCCGCCATACCCCGCCATTCCGGCCCGTCCGGGGGTTTCCCGGCAGGTATTACCCCACCCGGCCCGTGCCGTGCCGTACCGAGCCCGGTACCCATCGTCACCAACGGGCCTTTTTTAAGTCGCCGTATCTGCGATGGCAGTTGTACGTACGTACATCTACCTGCTAAAATAAGATCCCGATGGCTGGAAGTACTGGAATTGCGGTGGCTGAGGATGGGGAGTGGTAAGTCGCTTTGGTTTTCTCTTCCCATCGCTAATTCCCCTTCACTGTAGAGGTATCATGACGGAGCTGACGATTGTGTACACGGCTTGAAATGCGTTGGGATGTTTAGAGGGACTTTGGATTGGGAAGTTATAAGGACATGAAAGAAATTGAAAACTACCTAAGGACCTATTGGAAGAGAAATGCCTATGCATTCTTTAATGCACACTTGCCTGTCGAACCGGCTTCTGAGATGTGAAAATCATTGCCGATGCGCCCGCCTCCGTGAAATTTCTGACCTCTTTCTAGCTCTGCTCAAGAGTTAGTTGACATCACCTATCCAACCCTAACCTTCCTATATGAATACGGTACTTGGCTTTTCAACTTCTCAATCAGGGGCATGCTTCCGTCCTCTGTGGTATCCTCAAGACGAAGTGTACCAACACAGTACGCGGCATCGGGTCCTTCCTCCAAGATAAGAAAGTGATATACCCAAGGATATAAATACCCTTCTGAAAGAACTAAGAGACAGTCCCACTTCCTCTTCAGTGTTCCCCTTGATATCTCTTCAGAGCCCTTCACATCCAACCGAAAGTTTATTTGGGTACCTCTATGCTCGTTCTTTGGTGGACAGCCACGCTTCATCTTGCAAGGATGATCTGAGTAACCCAATGGATGGTTGAAGCAGAAGTCGAATTCACCGCGATGACGACTGCTGCCAGGCTGGAAGCCCAGCGTAAGAATCAGCCCTTCGAGCCACAGGTAAGTTGTCCTCTCGGGAAGGACCCTCGAGCGTTCCATCTCTGTTCTTGATGATTCAATGAGATCAAACAGTGAAAGAAACGTACCGCTTTCGTCTTCAATTTTGACAGTCGAGCGCGTTGAGTTGGGACGATAGTGGAGCTGCTCAAACGCGACTGGCATGCTCCAACCAAGCCATGACCAGCTTGGAAATCCTTCACGACGGCCAAGGTACTCTGTGCCTGTGGCTACGAGAAGGGGGAACCAGAAAAGACATTAAAAGAAGAGAAAACGCGCCCCCTCACCCTGTTCTAAAGACTACTTTAAGGTACGGTTTGCTTTAGTAGTGTAATCGCTAGGGAGAACATAGCATGATACCCTCCAATAGGTAACAATAAGAACTCGTGAAAGCAATCCTCGGAAAGCATACAGCGCATCGGCTTGGAAGCTCAGTTGTCGGCGACTATACCCTTGAATGAGTTCAAGGAGATCCTTCCTATCACAATTGGGGTGTAGCCCGTAGCTCGAATGAGGCAATCTCTTTAAAGGCAAAATAGAGCCCATCGCCTGCACCCAATACTCCGAGTGAGTATCATCGCTAAGATGGAGATTCAAGCCAGGCCTTGGACTGCAGCTTTCAGCCCACGTCCTATAGGGACAGTGGAAGTACACCTGCTCTTGAGCGAAAATAAGCAGTCTCCGGGAAAGAAGGGCTTCTTGAAAGGTCCACCCCCTTTTCAACCAAATCGAAGCTTCAAAAGATTGTCTGGTGAAGGCAGGCGTGAAGCCTTAACAATGTCAGATTTGAAGATTCAAATCGAGGTTGAGGAGCCCTTGGTGTGTTGCTGACTCCGGGGAGTCCACAAGATGAATCATCTCCCGAAAATGCTATAATAGTTGCATGAGACTCTTCATAGATGCGATCCATGTTCCTGATTTGGGCGTGCTTATCTTGGTCGTCATGCTGATCAATGCAATATTGGTCCACCCAAAGATATTGCTGACCAAGCTCTTTGACAACAATCATTGCGTCTTTAACAACCTTTGGAGCAATTGGTGGAAGAGCTCGCTGGCTCATGTGCGAGTTGCTTGGATTGCCTTTGTTTTCAGGCAACGGCTTGTTACCCCAAACATAGCTAAGTGCTATGTATTTATCGCCAGCTTGTAAATCCACGATTTGCGAGTTGTGCAATCAATCCCACGGATGGTCGGTCTGTTGTGAGCCCCGGTGGGATCGGAGCTCCTGTAGTTGCAATTCGGGTGATCCTCGCACTCGTTGATCCAACCACGCAGTAAAGGATAGTTGACAGATGTTTCCTTGACGGGTAATCCTTTCACCGTCGGTTCATTTGCCGGCTTCATCGGCTCAAAATAGTCCGACTGGGGGAGGAACCATAACTGGAGCTTGTCTTGCGCTCCACTGTCTCTTGCGCTCTGATCATAATGGGTGTCCAAGCATCCATCCTGGTCAACAGCCCACATTGTAGAGCCTTCACACATCTCGCCCTGCTTGGTGAAGAGTGCGTCGAAGTGGTACTTGCGTAGGTGACATAAGTCCGTAGTTTCACCAGTGGGACGCGGCCGTCGCATGGAGTAGAAGAATCGCCATAATGCGCATGGAGATTTCTTATCGAGTGTGCCGAGAAACAAAACCACCTCGCTGTGTGTGGAGGGACATGGACCATTGAAGATGCCGTCGAGATTAAGCTCTTTGCAACGTCGCCAAAGAGCAAGTGAATCCCCTTCCTCCCCCCCTTCCTCTTCCTTTTCCCCTTCCACTTCCCTTTCCCTTTGCTGTTGTTGTTTCTGTTCCTGTTTCTTCACATGGAGGAAGGGGATCTTGGTCACAAATCGTCGACAAGCGGTCGAAAGGCGTCCTTCGCCATCAAAAATATGCCAAGCGTGAGTTCGCTTGGTCCTCATGACGCCGAGAGTGACTGGCTGCTTGAAACGGTTCCGGATTTAGGTAGTTGGGTGGATAGGTACCGTCAGCGAGGGAACTGCAGTGGTGATGCTTGTGCGGTAGCCGACGCAGAAACAGGCGGTTCGCGTCTCGCATACGATGCTGACGGCACTTGCGTGAGGGAAGTGAAGCAATGAGCCGAAGAAGGTTTATTGAGGGTCAAGTCCATGAGGTGTCTCTGCGCTAATATGAGAACATTGAGGAGTGAGAAGTGAAGGCGCAGTCCTGCCAGCTGAAATCAGAGCGGGGACCATTAACAATTTACGTGCGCAAAACGCCTGACTGCGAGTCATCTCAAGTCACACAATGCGCCTCTCATCCAGGTAATCCGGCCGCCACCGTCTCGTAGTGGGCACACCAACGACGGGCAAATCGTCCAATCCGATTGAATGCTGCGTTTGTAATCGTTGTGAGCTGAGAGCTCCATGCTGAAGAAATGGCGATACCTAACGACGGGAACGAGAAGCGGAAGCAAAACGAAGACCAGGAGGATTGGGCGGTTCAAGTGGAAGTTGATGGGGATGATACTCGACTTGCGAGGTTGACTGGTCTAAGTTTCTCGTCTTCTCGTCTTCTCTAAACTCCCAAACACCCAGCTTACCTAAGTACCCGAAAACCAACACAAACCTGGGTTGGCATGAGCATCGAGCGGGCGTTCCTTCCGTCGGCCGTCGCACAGCCAAGGCTCATCACTGACTGCACTTTCCCTCCCGTGGATGATGGTGAGGCTTTCCTCGCAACACAGCCACTCAACAAGCGGAGGACACAGCCACCTAATAGTTACAGAAACTACCGAAAGCCAAGTTGTACCAGATAATCCAGAGAGCCATGGCTATGCTTGGGACAGGATAGGTCTTGGATTACTTGCAACGGCCAGAACGTACTCTGGCTGCCGCCGAATTACCGACCGTTCTATTCTGACCTCCAGGAACGGATGATATCCATCGGCACCGTACTGGGACGGGTTTGGTTTATTGGTTTCTTGCAAGACATATAATGTATCCATGTCTTTCTCAATTCCTTTCTCTCTCTGTCATTTTTCTAGCGTGCCACTAAAAGGGTCTGGGAGGATAGGCAAATTTATAGGACTTTTGTAAATTCTGGTAACCTTCTACTGTTGTCAAGATGACGTATTCCATTACGAAGAAGCAAGACTATTCCATCCCTTGACTCTCCTTTTGCAGGTGCCTGTGCGGTCCAGATGCCACGGGATTAACCCGTGACTGCCCAGTCATGGCCAAGGTTAGTACCATGGTAGAAGCCTCGATTCTCCTCGATCGGATAAGTGGTCTGTTCCTTGGTGGTGCTTGGGTGAGCCAACACACTTGCAGTAGCTTCGTCACAGCTACGTGGTCTTGGTTTGGATGCAGGGAATCGCGGCTTAACCTGTGGCTTTATACTACTGACTAGGTGTTAAAGGTGCTCAAGACTTTCCTTCACACTAGTAATTTCGCTTGTATGAGCGATGAAATGATACTCCTCTTTTTGGATCAACTATGCTGGATGATGAGAAGAAGCTTACAGTTTTGTGAATGGTCATCACTTCATTGCGGCATTTCCAACTCAGAATTCCACCTGCGGCTTTGAACTTGGTTGCGATAACCCGGAATAGGGCAACGAGTTTTACAACTTTACGCCCCTGCCGCTGACGGATGAAGACGAAGATTTGAAAAGGCTAATACTAAGATAGAGGAGCTCCAAGCCATTGGCAGGTAGCTCCGTCCTCGCAAGGTCCCTGGTCAAAGTACAATCAATGGAAAATGTTACGAGGCGCAGGCAAGCACTAAGATAGGACTTTGATTGTTGTGCGAGGAACAGGCTCAGGATTGTTCTAGCTTAGGATCGTTCTGGCCCAGGATCGCTATAGCTTAGAATTCTTCTACCCTAGGATCGTTCTAGTATTTGGGATCGTTTTCGTATTTGGAATCGTTCTAGTATAGAATTGTTCTAGTGTCTGGGGTCGCTCTAGCTCAAGATCGTTCTAGTGTAGGATTGTTCTAGTTTCTTGGATGGTTCTAGCTCAGGATCGTTCTAGTGTCTGGGATCGTTCTGACTTCGGATCGTTGTTCGTTGTTCGTTCTACCCTAGAATCGTTCTAGCATACTGCTCAAGAGAGCATTCTGCTTATTGGCTAGATCCTAATGACAGTTAGATGATTCAGGTCCCTCGGCTTGGCTCTAGAATCTTTACCAGGCGGTTTAGGGTGGAACCTCGCGCAGCCGTAGGAGGGAAAGGGACTCCTTGATGTAGCCCACCTGTCACACGGACACACGCCGGCGATATTCACCAACACTTCAGAAATAGAGTTATTGAGGCTCTGCGGCCCCAAGGCGTGGCATCAGCCTCATCGATGCCTTGCGACCTCAGACGTCAAGGATCAGCCTCGCTCAACCTAACTCCCTGTCATCGGCATCAACACAGCCGAAACGCCACCAGGCTATCGAGCCAACCTTCGAACTGCCGACTGGAATTACCGACAGCGCTAAGCGCCTCCACAGAGCAACTACAGCCAAACAAGCAGAAGCAGGGCGACCGGACGAAGGTCGGCGTCAGAAAGAAGAAGGAGAATGGTTGAAGGCATTCAGAAAGATCCACTTGTATGCAGATGAACTTCTTGTGCCCAGCCGGCTCACGGTCTCCAGCCGTGCCTGCCGGGCTGGGCCCACTTCTTCCCAGCACCACGCTTAG
>JAPEUU010000938.1:0-12090 GCA_027946425.1 Neurospora sp. IMI 360204
GGAGTTGGGGGATGGGATGGGATAGGGGACGCTAGCCGCTAGCGGTCCTGGCCTTATCGCTGCCCGTTGCCCTGAAAGGATCTTGGCAAACGTGGGACAATGTTCACTTCCATCAACTTCACATGGATCTCCTTGACGTTTTCGAGCTTTTCCGAAGCCGCTGGGCTGGTCTAGCTGGGCTTGGCTGGCGATAAGGGAATTGTAGGTTGAGATAGGTTGGTGGGTGTTGACATCACACCACCACTCTCTTTCATGTTCCTCTTTGTCTCCTGTTGGTGATGGTGGTGCTGAGAGGTAGTTTATGGAGGGAAGGGCAGAAGTGCATCGGATGCCTTACCTCCGCGACCGGTGCTGAACGCTCCATCACCGTGGCTGCCCTCGGCGCCTGCTCTGACGACTTCTCCGTCAACGTACTTGGTGTCGTCGGGGTTGATGTTGCCGGCGCCGCCACGGCCGTGAGATACTTCGGGTCCTGTCATTGTAGTTGTTGGTCGCTAGTGGTCGGTGGTCTGTTGTCGATGCTCGTAGATGTCAAAGGAGAAGGATCCGTCGTCGATATGTTCAGTCCCAGAATGTTCGTCGAACTTGAGATGCAGTGTTGACGGGAGGTGCGGGAAGGAGGGTGACTCGAAGGATAATGAGTCGGACAATGCCGTCTTATAAACATTTCCAAACGTTTTTGCGCTGATCATCCGAGTTTGTTCACAGCTCGCGCAGCCAACCACATGCAAAAGAGAGGTTCTCGAAAGGGGATAACAAGGAACGAACAAAAAGCAGCTAGGATACTTATCTATCGTCAATCTTGGATCGCCCAAATCTGCACTATGCACTACATCATCGAACCCAAAACGGTGTTCCCTAACCGATCTCGCCGATATCTCCCTTGACACATGATGGGCGGCGCGCGGGATAAGGAAGGGCAATGCTGGACGGGAATTGCCTGGACGGATTCCTTGGATTCCCTGCCAAGAAATCGAATCCGAAAAGTGGCAACCACTCAGCATCGTCCGTCACAGTGGCACACACGAAACACCATTACGTTTATCTCCAGCCCTGAATCTTTCTGGTGATGGATTATCGCCCGTTCTGGATGCCCTCCTACACAACGTGCAGGCGGGAAGGACGGGAGGGTGGAAGGCGGGGAGTGCGCTGAAGAAAGAGACTGGATGCAAAAGTGCATGGAGGCTGGGCGGAAGGAATCTTCTTCCAGATGTACTTTGACATCTCATCGGGGGTTTGACATCATCCGTACAGTACTTCGATGATCTTGGTCCTCCTAGGGGCTCTTTCCATGAAAGGGCCATTCACATCTATGATGGCGAATTCTTGGTTGGAGTTGGAAAGATCGATGGAAGTTCAAGTGCAGTGGCCCTGCAGCAGGTACAGGACGGTCGACCCTTCCGCTCTCCGCTTTCGGTCCGTGTTCAGCTAGAGGCCATTGATAAGATAAGAGCTCTTCCAGGTTCCCGCTTTGCAAGGTAAACATCAACGACGTCGTCCATTTCTCTTCCTGTCATCAATTCTACCCAGTTATTCACTACCACAACAAATTCTGCGTTTTCACTCAGTCTTTTTCAACTTGTCTCTCGTTAGGTGAGGACTATGGAGACGATGGCGAGGCTAGAGGACTGGTTCCGTTGTACAGAGGGTGACACCCAAGGTCTTTGTGGTACCTAGGCTATTCAGCTCTGCCTTGGCTCTTTTTCTTTTTACGTTAAGTTTCTTCTAACTGGCCATTTCCCCTCATTTGGCCCGTGGTTTCGGATTCGACGTCCTGAATGACAACCTCAGCACCTGTGCCCAGACCCCCAAAACTCGTCAACATATTCGACAAAAGGCTCTCTCCCCTCTGGCAAAACAGCTCGTGGTGCTAGACGAGACAATCAATTCGGAAGCCGGGGATCGACCGCCGACTGTCCCCGCATATTACAACACGCCTGAGATTGAGACTACGTCGCCAGTGAGCATGTCGACAAGGTTGTGCGCCATGTGCAATGCCATCTTCACCGGGCTTCTGGTTAACACGATGAAAATGCCTCATCATCGGTCTGTTGCCAGTCTCAGGCGATCCGCTGAGAAAGGATGCTATATCTGCATTTTTTTGGTTGCCTCCATGCCTCAATACAACATCAATGATAGTGGTGCATTCTCGTGGGGTTTGAATATGGTCCATGAAGGAACACGTCGGATCTTCGGTCCCTATACAAGTTATGGACAGCTCTCCATCCAGTCCATCTCTCATTCTTTTTCATTCAGTCTCTTGGATACAGCAGGTAAGTCTACGGCACATTCTGACAAAGTCAGAACCAGAGTGGGGACCTTGCATGTAATAACCCTTCGCAAATATAGGTCCGAATGCGCCGATTAATCCTGTTAATCCTGGTGCCAGCCTTGCTGATCAAGCAGTCATGGAAACTGCAAGATCCTGGCTAGAAAACTGTCGCCATAACCACGCATTGTGTCGACCAGTTGACCCTGCCTTCAACCCTACAAGACTCATCTACATCCACAACGCGTCCTCGGTACAGCTCATTGAAACCAAGAAAGAGGCAAACAGCCAGCATTACGTTGCTTTCTCACATTGTTGGGGGAAGTCCGAGACTCTCAAATTACTCCAAGACGACCTAGACAAAGGGACGAAAGGCAACATCGAAGAACTACGTTCACGCATCCAGGTTCAACGTTTACCGACCAGTTATCGGGAAGCAATCTCCGTCAGCCTAGCCCTTGGATTTCGTCACATTTGGATTGATTCGCTGTGCATCATACAGAATAGCCATGATGATTGGGCCAAAGAGTCCGCCATGATGAAGGACGTGTATGCCAACTGTTCTCTCAATCTTTGCGCTTCAGCTGCGGCAGACGCTTTGGAGGCGAGCTTCCAGCGCAGGGCGCTAGGCATGATTGTGCCGTTGGATATTGAACCCCACTGGACTGGCTTTCTCCGTGGCGTTTACAATCTGAGCAAGATTAGTCCACTTCCATCACATCTCCGTCAGATCAAAATCAAGCTTGTGAATGAAGATATGTACCAATCAGAGATACTCCACTCACCACTCAATCTACGCGCTTGGGTTGTGCAGGAACGCGTTTTATCCAGACGTCATCTCCACATGACTTGCAACCAGCTCTGGTGGGATTGCCGCCATATATGTGCCAGCGAAATGTTTCCAGCAGGGCTGCCCATTGGCGAAGATAAACGTGACAGGGAATATGAAGAAGAGAGGGTTCGATACTATGCATTAAGCACTTTTGGCCCTCATTCTCCCCATCACGGAGCGGTACTGGATGGTTCTCCGGGAGGCCAAACGGAGAGTACTGGAGGCGAACTTGCCCGGCATTCACCGTTTAAAAAGCCGTCAGAAGTTGACATGGACAAGCTATGGGGCAGCCTCATCGAGCGATACTCCCGCTGCAATCTAACCTATTCACCTGATAAGCTACCCGCGCTATCGGGGCTTGCACAGAGCTTTACCATCCTACAAGGCCCAGACTTTTCTCTTGACAAGAACTCTTATCTCGCTGGCATTTGGCGACCTCATTTACCATACGCTTTATGTTGGTATTCAGAATACGGTATAGGCGGCAAGCTTTGCAACTACCGGCCCCATCCCTACCGTGCCCCCTCCTGGTCTTGGGCGTCGGTAGAGGGCCCGGTCGCCGCGGAAAGAGAATCGAGTATACCGGTCTGCTCTGTAGTGGATGTCAAGGTACTTTACGAGGACGAACGGTATAAGGCTGGTACGGTAAAAGGTGGTATCTTGAACTTGAGATCCCGTGTGATTGGACCTTTCACCTACGAGAAGTCAGAACGATGGGACTTAACAACAAGTCCTTCCCTAGATAGCCGGGTTAGGGAGGCTATCTGGGCTCGGCCTTTCCCATGTTTTACTCGTTGGGATGAACGTGATGGTGTTTCCGGAAAGCATTTCATCAGCTACCTTGATCCGCTTCCACAGACTGTGCATAAGGACGGAATCGTAAAGGGCACAGGCTCGGTGCGGAAGAGGGTCCGGCTCGAGGCGTTGACTGACGGACTGCGCATGCGAATTTTCCTTGTCCCTATTGTTTTGCAACCTAAAATAGGATGGTGGGGGGGGTTTGCCGGCTTAATTGTCTGTCAAGTCGTCAACGACCCAGGACTCGAAGGTTTCGATGACGGTGCGGTGTGTCAGCGTGTAGGGTTGTTCGACAACCTGGACATTGACGATGAGGTGCTACTTCTTGTCCCGGGGAGAACGATTGCCATCATATGAGCACATGTAGTCAGAACAAGGACAGCTTTTTCTCTGCCTACAACCAACATCTTTTGTCATCAACCGATCTGTCTCCGTTACTTGCTCGAAAAAGATACCTACCGTATGTCAACAGGAAAGAAGGAGTGGTTCCAGAATCTCAAGTCAATCAATCACCTCGCAATCGCCTCACTCACAGTCTCAAACTCTCTCAAGGGAGAATGACAGATGGACAGTCCACAAAGCTTGACGGCGCCCGACCGATCTGAACTAATGCGACGATGTCCAAGTTACCATTTGTTCTAAAGGAATGTCCAAGGAATAAATTTACCTACTACGCATGGAATAAAGTAAAGGCCTGTATAGGTAACAAACAGAGTTCTGCCAACTTTGTGTCTGTGTCAAACTGCAACCGCGAAAAATTCCATGCCTCATATCCCCCCCCCCCCCCGTGACCAACGACAAGAGACTAGATCGCAGATACCACCCCCACCCAATCCCATCTGCACCACCCAACCTTTTCTACAAACACATCATTTGATTGCACTTGGAAAAAAAGTATCACAAAACATACTTTATGACACGAAAAAGCAGAGACAGAACCCGATGAAAAGAGGGAGTGACCAAATTGATCCCCCATCATCCAGGTATATTGGTGGTGGTGGTGGTGATTCCGTTGTGTGGTTCATAAGCCCACTTCCGCCAACATTTTCTTACCAACAAACTGAAAAACTAAAGGCGCGATGACCGAGTGGCCTAAGGTGTTTAACTCGAATTAAGCGTCGAGGTGCAATCAAATCGCATCAAGGTAGTTGTGTATCGTCGATGTATACTATGGTGTGATGGAGCAGGTCGAAGCTTTGGCTGTGGTGGTCCGTCCGTGCAAGGTACCTGCCCGACAAAAAGGGGGGTTTTACTTTGGCTCGCAACGAACCGCAATAGAAATACAGTCAACCTGTTCTATATAGGTGGATTGTTTGGTGTTAAACAATAACTAAAATCGAAAGGCACGATGACCGAGTGGCCTAAGGTGTTTGACTCGAACTTACCATTCGAGGTTTATCAAATCTCTTCGGAGGCGCAAGTTCGAATCTTGTTCGTGTCGATTTTTTTTTGCACGTTTTTGGGGGGTTTTTGGGGTGTTATCTTGGTCTTGGTGATTGTTTGTTAGTGAGAGATGGTTGGAGGATACATTTTTGGTGTTTTGTTTTGTTTCTGATGGCATTAGGAGGTGTGGCATATACCGGGTCCCGGCTGGTGGGAGAATGGATGGTCATGTTCGGCGAGAATACCTGACTGGGAAGGAACCTCTGGTCATGATTTAAAATCGGGAAGGAACCAGTGTTACGAGTGTACAAGTCACGGTGGAAATCGGGGTAGTGTATGGCTGACCGACTCATTTGCCGAACTGCCTAATCTGCATCGACCACAATTCTTTCCTGCTCGGATGCAAAAAGAGAAACAAAAGCAAATAGGTATCTCAAGCAACAAAATCGCCTTGAAACAACCAACTCCCTTCCAGGTTTCCCATCATGTAAATGCCTGAGCATCATTCAATTCATTCCCCAGTATTATTCCTTCCAGCCTTTCGCTGATCCGTCACACATTCACCCTCCCAGTCCCTTCCGAGCACCTCTCCTAAATAGACCTCCTCTCTCTCTCTTCCCAATCAGAGTACCTCTAGAGGCAAGTATCAGATTCAAACCGCCGGCCAACGAATCTCATACTCACTAACCGTCCCCGAACTCTTCTTCTTCAACTCACTAACCTCACCCGCACTCAGTGCACCCCTAAACCTGGCCCCATCACTCCTACCCAACACCTTAACCGACATCCGTCCACCATCATTCCCATCCATGAACAACGCGACCTTGATAGGTCCATCACTCGGCCTGCGGAAATAGTTCGGATCGCCGAAACCAAGGGGGTTAAGATGGAATGTGGAAAGCGCCTTCTCATCGTGCTTATTGACCACCTCGAAGATGTCAAACTCTCCGCATCCGAAATTCCAGCACGAGCACTTGTCGTACTGTTGTTGGGTGTACGGGATTCGTGCGTTAAGAAGCCAGAGCGCGGGTTTGTCGTTGGGATCGGAACCGTCGGCGTTGGGAGGGGAGTGTGGCATCGAAAACTCGAAGAGGAACATGCGGTTGGGACCGGGGAAGCCTTTGCGGGCTGCGGCGCCGGGTTGGATGTATCCGCATGATCCATCGTCGCACTTTTGGTCCGTGAACATGGAAAAGTCAGCGGTGTCGGAGACGGTGGTGTCTGCCAGGATGTTGGGTTGACATACTTGGTGAAAACACCGGAGCCGGCAGTACCACCGAAGTTACCCATGAACGTGATTCCCTCGGCTGTCTGGCTCTGGGCATGGTAGAATCCCTTGCGGGAGTAAGGGCCGTCGCCATTGGGTTGGTAGAAAGCCACCTGCTTGAGGTGGAGAGGACCGTGGAAGTGGAGAGAAATCTGGTGAAGTATCAGTAACATGCTCTCGTGGCCATGTGAGAAACAATGGGGCATATGAGAAGCTTACCGGTTCGTTAAAAGGAGCCAACTCGCCGCTCCAAGCTCTGGTCGCCTTGTCACAGCGACCAGTGTCAGGATCCATGAACGTCACGGCCTCGTAGGTGCCGCTGCCTCTGCCTGAGACCTTGGTGTACAGGACTTGGTCGACCTGGGAACAGAACCAGGTGCCCTGCTCGTCACGACCGGTGTTCTTGCAAAGATCGGAGCTGCCAGTTTGCGCGTTAAACGGATCGGTATCAGGGGAAACCGAGTGGGGGTTGTTGTTCGAAGAGTCGGGACCGGCGTGCGCACGGGGAACAAAACCGGAGACAGAGAAGGTAGAGTTGAAGGAGTTGGAAATGGCGGCGGAGTTGGTAGTACCAACAATGGAGAGCAAGGCCAACAAGGCCGGAATGGCTCTCATGACTTTGATGGTTCCGAAAGCCATTGTTGTGGTTCCTCGAGGCGATATCTGGACGGATGCTTGTTTCTCGAAGTTCGAGTGGATAGCTGTTCTCCAGATGCTGGTGAGGATTTGAAATGGAGGAAGTGGTGGTAGAACTGGTTCTTTTATACTAGCCCTGGAAGAATTCCACAACTCCACCCAAAATATCCAAGTACACTTCACCAAGCCATCGCCACCCGTTACGGCCACAAGTGAAGGCATCTCCAACCTTGCCAGCCGTCCACACTTCACTTTGCCCAGAAGTTCGGGACGGAAGTGGACCAGAAAGCGGGAGTGAACGGGCATTCTAGCCCAAGTTAAGGGGTTCTGTCCCGCAACCTTCATGCCAAGATATCGTCGAGTGTTCTGGACCGAACGGCAGCGGTCGTGAAGGGACCTTTGGATTCGAAGGTTCGGGATTGTGGGGACTCCCGTCCCTTTGGCAACCGGACGGCATCAAGTGAATGGGTGAAGTGGAAAATCTCGAAGGTTTTGTTAGCGGGCTGCCGCCGGCGTGCCGTCCAGCACGGAAGAGCTCAGGGGTTTTGTTCACTGGTAAGGGATACTAGGAGAGATGGCGGGCGGTTTGATATAACGGCTCCGGGGGCAATCAGGAAGCATGTCTTTGACAGTCGGCACAGCAAAGCTCCCGGCAAAGCTCACAAGTGACAGAACACTGGGGAAAGTCCACTGTCACCGCACCGATGCAGACGAGGGCCGACGGTCTAGAACAATGTCGCTGGTGGTTATGGCTGGCGGAATCCTCATGAATACGGCCCAGCCCATACGTACGAGCTTGAGCGATACCTCACGTTGGGGAGGCCGGCCTGGGTACGACCCTTCTCGTGTTCGAAGGAGGCCTTACTCATGAGTGACTCATTTAGATCGAAGAATTGCTGCCCATTCTCCTATCGGACCATGTCAATAGTAATGTCGTCGTGTTCGGACATGAAGCTCCCATGTTCCAATTATTCAAAAGACGGTTCGTTACACGCGAGTGCCCCAGAGGCACTACCTACTCATCCAAACGGGGACGAGATAGCTTTCGTGCTCCATGTTCGCGTCAATGTTCATATGACATGCTTTGGCGTCGTTACATTTTCGGAGCACGCAGATGTAGAGAAGAAGTCAAAACTGGAAGTGCTCTCACGGTTCTATTGGGTCTCGTATCACCAGCTTCAAAGGTTGGGTCGTTCCCCTCCAAGTCGCTGTGACTAGTAGGTACCGTACTTCTTTTCCTCTTCGCTGCTTTGCTCCGTGGTTGTAGCCAGACCCGAAAACCGGTCGTCATCGTCACCTCACTCAGGACTTGAGGATCTTGAAAAACCTGCGATTTTTTTTATGCCTTAAATCTTTTCTCCTGATCCAGATATGCGAAATCTCGCGAGCGACGAAAGACGAGTGCAGGGGCAAAAGGTGGTACTTGGAGGAGCATGAGCGTTGAATTGGAGTGGGCAGGCAATAGCTTCTGTGTCAGTGGTAGGGGACCCTATCGTCCAATTCGAAACATGAAGTTGCCGTCGTGGAGGTCGTGCAGCATGGTTTCCGTCCCTCTTTGCTCTGACTGCTGGGAGTTTGGATTAAGAAAGTGGGCGCTCATGATAGGACTCCGATCACATGGAGGCGTGATGAATACCTCTACTGGTCGTGATATTCTCCTGCGTTGTAAAGGTAGAGATCTGGGTTCAAATGTCTTCATTGGAATGTGCGATGTTGTCGTGTCGTCTTCATGAAGCGACGAAGAACAGAAGCGATGACCGACACCGGAAGGCGCATGTCGGTGACGTAAATGCAGACTCCGCCTTGAGGCAGGAATTGAAGTCAAGCATTGCAGAATGCGGGTCTTCTGCGAGTCAATACAACAAAAGCGATTTCAACGTCCATCAAAATGAGAATCTGTTTAAAAGGGAAGTGCCATTAAAATTCCTACTGCGCGGGCCGGGGTATCTCAAACACAAAAACTCCCAAACGTCTATGCTACCTGTCTGTGCTAATCATCCTTCCTCCCCTTGATTCCCTTTAGACCTTTCCGTCTCTTGCTGCCCGTTTCGAGTACCCCTTAGTGATTGGGATACACGTACTCCGAGACCAAGCCGCTCTTGGCCTTCAGGCCCTCGACCTGGCTGGCGGAAAGGGAGCCGCCGAAACGTTCGCCATTGCTGGCGCCCATATTCTTGATCGAGACGGTGCCACCCTTGGTGGCATCCATCACAACGGCGAGCTTGATGGGGCCGCCTGTCGGGCGTTGGAGCCAGTTGGCATCGCCGGCCGACTTTCCGTCTCCGCCCAAGTGGAAGGTTGAAATAGCCTTCGTCTGTCCTGGGTAGAGAATCTCGAAGATGTCCAGCTCGCCGCATCCAGATGCCCAACAGTTGCACGTATTGTACTGGGCGGTGTTGGGAATACGGGAGTTCAACAACCAAATGGCTGGCTCGTTACCTCCAGCTTCGCCATTGTGTTGCGGCTCGTCCGGCATGGAAAATTCGAACATGAAGACCCGGGCTGAGCCGGGGAAACCCTCTGTGACGGAAGTGGTTAGTGACTGGACTGGAGAATGATCCGAGTTGACAAGAGGGGAAAGGTGACTTACTGTACGTGACTGCGCCGGGACGCCTGTATCCACAGGAGCCATCGCAGGGCTGGTCGGTGGTGACGACAAACTCGGCGTGAGAAACCAGGGGGGCGTCGTGAATAGTTTGCGGGCCTGAAGCACCGCCGAGACCGTCGGCAGAAACGTAAGAAAGCGAGGCACCAAATGGACTGCAAGGCATTGTTAGGTTGTCTGATATATCATGGGAACGTCGGCTGGAAGGGAACTTACCCGCCAGCAACGCCAGAGCCAGCGCCACCGCGGTTACCCAGGAACATGATGCCGTTTCTGGCCTGAGAAGCCGCATGGTATTCTCCGATGCGGTTAGATGAACCGCCACCGCCGGGAGTATAGACGGAGAACTGCTTAAGGCGCAGAGGACCGCGGAAGATAATGGAGAGCTGAGGTGACGGCGGTTAGTATCCAGATCTTATGGTTACAGTGGCTCGAAAGAGAGTGTCTGTTGACTTACAGGTTCGTTGTAAGGCGCAAGGTCACCCTTGAACTCCCTCGGCGAGAACCTGCATTCACCGGACTGATTGTCCATGAAAGTCACTTCCTGATAGGTGCCGGGCTTCGTGATTTTGGTGTAGAGAATCTGATCGACCTTCTGGCAATACCAATTGCCAGGGCTGTTCGCGTCAACATCTTCCAAAGTCTTGCCACGGGCGCAGAGCTCATCAGAAGAAATATCCGGGACGTTGAGATGCGGATTGAAGTCGGGATCGGTGTCATAGGGAGACATCATGCGAGCCACGATGGAGGAATTGCCGTTGGACGAGACAAATCCAGGACCAGAGAGAGAAGAAGCGCTGCGAGAGACAGCAACGGAGGTGACACCGTTCAAGGCGCCGAGGGTGAGGAGGCCCACAAGGGGCCAAAACATATTGAGGATCATGGTTGGATCCTTCGTGATGTTGATAGTGGTTGACGTGGTTGGGTTCGGTTCGGTGTTGCTGATCACTGAGTGTTCGTGATCTGCTCGGTGGTGTGGAAGAAGGGGAAAGTTTGGTCGTAGGAGGAGGAAGGGGTCCTTTTATGGTATCCCAGAAAATATTCCAGTTCCTCTTCACCGGCGAGAAATTCCAGGTGGATTCCATGGCATTACCATTCACTCCCACAGCCAAGACGGGATCTCGAAGGTTAGTAAACGGGTGGTCGCCATGGTGAAGGTATCTCGGTCTGATATATAAAGCTGGAAGTCTCCACTTCGTAAGGTTTTGGTCCTTCACTCCCCGTTCCACACGGCACAGGTGGAGAGGAGGCAACTGATAAGGCTCCGTCTGAACTTCTGGAGTCCCTTCACAATGATATGGAACCTCTCGGGAGAAGCTCGAAGAATATGCCAAGTGATATTCCAACGGATCTCGACTCGATAGAGTGGGACAACACGTGCCGGATCCCTTCTCGTCCACTTCAATGCCCTAGTTCCAGCTAGATTTTGTCCTCGCCGTCCCGCTTCACCTGCCGGTCTTCCATTCACGGACAGGTGTCCCACTTTCCGTCCTAGTTGTCGATTTCGTGGTTTGTTTCGGCTGGCAAGGCCAGTCTCCGGGCCGTCAAACCTTATTTCGAGGGCGGCGTAGATCCCTTCACCTCATGCCGGAGTGCCGCTGGCTTCATGGCAACACGCTCTGGCTGAACGAAGATGGAGATGGACGTCTGCAGGGCAGAAATCGGGGCTTCAAAGACAAACGTAGAAGATGGAAACAGGGGAATGCAGTGCTGGTATGACCGAGTCCGTTCTGGTTGTCTGATGGTAATTCCCATGAGATCCTGAATGCTCTCAGGGAAATATGAGTGAGGTGATGATAGCATACCTCTACTTGTATCACCCGAGAGGCTAGAGAGACAACCATGACATCTGGATGGAAGGGAATATTAGGTACCTAGCGTAGCATGGCTGGAACGAAAACCATGAAGACGTGCCACACGAAAAAGGGGGGAAACTGCCAAGATGAAACAAGCAGGGAAGAAGAAACAAAATAGCAGAGGAAATGAAACAGTAGAGGTACAGGAGACGAAACAGTAGGGGAAACAAAATGATTGCGAGCTCGCATCTAACTCCTGGGTATCATCAAAGCACTAGGTATTCTCCTCTCAAGCGCCAAACGCCGTCTTGTTTCCCTCAAAATATCCCAACGGCCAGCCAAATCTCAATCTCACCACCAAGACCAGGCGACCTCATTCATCACTCTCATCTTTCCCAGAGACCTGTGACTACCTCAAGGAGTTAGTTCAAGCCTCCCCCCTCCTAACCGCATAATCAGTCTCACTCACAACCCCCTCACTCCTCTTCTTCAGCGCTCCCACCT
>JAPEUU010000939.1:0-12084 GCA_027946425.1 Neurospora sp. IMI 360204
GTTGAGGCAAATTCCCTTTTGACACGGATAACATGAGTTCAATTAAGGCTTGCCCCGTTACACGTCCTTAGCCTTACTTTGCTAGTTTCTATGCTTGTCGTTGGAACATCGTCGAGTGTCCGTGTAGCATCCAGCAGGCAACACAACCACAGACGAGCAGTGACGAAAAGCATCATATCAAATTCGCACTTTCACCAGTACGTAGACTACATATACTCATACACTGTCTGGTCACCAGATATTTACTGGGCCTCCTCACTGGATAACCACTCCGTGTCATTAACCTCAGCTGCTATTACACCCGAAGGGCCATTAACTCACCATAATCTAGCAAAGAAACCAACATCTTGCCCTGAGCCAGGGACATACAAATACATAACGACTACAATGCCAGAGCAAAGCCTCCCTTTTCTTCTCTGAAACCATCGCCACTTCACATTCAAACAACATCAAAGCCTCCCTCCGCCTCGCCCCATGCCGGCAATTCCTCCTCAACCCTTGCCGCCCTCACCATCGAACTAACCACATGAATCCCCAGCCCCTCCACATAACTCCCATGCATCACCACCTTTCCATCCACCTTGACGATATTCACCACCATGTTTCTCCTTAGGAAAGGTTCAACATCTTTGGGGTCCAAGCTTCTCAACATCTCCTGCCCTTCCCACTCTTCCTCTTCTCCTCCTCTTTCTCCTTCACCCCTAAAACTGACGCCGATGTCTCCTCCAAAGCCAACGAAACGACCACCGACGCTTCTACCTCTATTACCACCTCCTCCGGTTGCGACACCAAACCTTCCCGTCCCCATCACCTTCTCAACCAGCGCCTTGGTCAGCGGCACAGTCCCCGACACCATAACTTCATCCATCCCATCCATCTTACTCTCCCCATATCTCTCATCAGATGCAAAGACCCCCATAGACCCGACATGATTCTTCGCCGACGCCCACTCTTTCGGGTCCTTCGGTGCTTCCCCAAGAAACAAATGGATGAAGAACGGCCCATTCAAGGCTTGTTTCTTCACCCTCACATTTGCTATCCACTCCCTGTACTGTCCATTACCGCTAAAGACCCTTCCCGCAGGTAGATTACTGGGCACCTTCTTTCCTGGTCCCAGTCTTCCGGCTCGCAGTTCCTTGCGGTAGAGACTCGATGGAGTAAATGGACCGTAGAGGCGGTTGATCGCTGCCATCACCGTTCCCCTTGCCCTCCTGGACAGTGCTCGGCTCTGGCTGTTCGGTACACTACCCGACACTCCGGCCAGCTCGGGGTAGTTGTATCCAAACCTCGTATGATCGCGAACCATGTCTGACGTCCAGAACGTGCCATTCTCGTTGAAGAAAAAGGGTGTCAAAGGGGTGGCGGCGTTTTGGAATTCGCCTCGGGACGTAGTGTAGGATGCAATGTAGGCTTGCATGGGGGTGACGTAGCTGGTTGGGTACAAAGATTGCCAGATGGCGAAGATGCGGTCGACCATGGCATGATGAAGGAAGAATATGGGATCAAAAGAGGAGTAGGGAATGTAGGCCATGTGGCCGCCTTGAGCGTTGGGTTGGCCTAGTCCGCCGCCGCCGGCTAGGTTGTGTACAGTGTCGTGGATGGCTTCGAGGGAGTCGAAGGAGCCATTATTAATGTAGGGTATCCAGGCGTTGTTGCTAAAGGTGCTGTAGTTGCCATAGTTGGAGAAAAGGATGTAGAGACGTTGTCCGAGTGAGTCGAGATTTTGGTCAAAGTTCATGGCCACGAGGGAATTGTTGGATTGCGCCTTGTTATCGCTGGTAGTGGGGCTTCTGAGAGTGACTGTCCATACATCCCACTGTCGCACACCAATGTCAGCAAAGGTCAAGTTGCCAAGGGCGACATGCACTCACCGGATCCTGAAGAAAGGCAGTAGCATTCAGCGGCTTGAAGGAGTAACTGAACAAAGGGTTGGCAATTCTCTGCACGCCACTGGGACCGTTCACATCCACGTACGGGCTCCCGCCAACACTAAGAGGCAGAACGCTCTGTCCAGAAGGCGGGCTGGAAGCCCAATCCCAGTAGGGTATGCGGAATCGAAGCGCAGCTGCCTGGTATCGTTCTCGTGGTTCGCCTTCTGGCCACCATTTGGCAATGTTCTGGATCAGGTTGTAAAGTACTTGCTGTGACGAGTCTTGGGTCAGCAGTCGTCATGATCTCAGGGACGGAGAGACGTACCTCGTAGAGGACAAGATAAGGGCGATGCCATGTCGGGAAGAGGATCGAGGAGTGAGTACAATATCCTGTTTCCTCATTTCCGGGAGTTGGAGTCACACCGCCCCAGGTTTGGTGAGGTATGCCGTGTATCCCTGGTTGACGTTATTCGTTAGCATGACAGAAAGCACATGTGTAGCGTGTCAGTAGACAGAGAAGAATGGAGAGGGGGGAACCTCAAGTGTAACATAAGTACCAGTAATCCCGTACCACGACACCGGCGATGACTGGTCGGTGAACTGCATCAGACTGAGCCCCAGGATGTAGAGCGTCCATAGCTCCTTGTCCTGCTCGAGTTGACGGACTTCTTGTCGCAGTCGGATTGTCTCCCCGCCCTCTGCTCCCCTTACTACCGGCACCGGTTCTTGCGAAGCGAGCTGGCGCTTTATGAGCTTCGCTGCGTCAAAGCCGTAGTCATATGCGCCATATTGTGCGAGAACGGAGTGGGCGGCGAGCAGGGCGAGGGATAGCAGGGCGATTGGCAACCGAAAACGTGCCATTGGCGTTGTCGCAATGCGGAAGTAATGTTAATCTCGGTTGTCGCAATGATTGAAACGCAGTCTTTGCTCGGAGAGGAGCCAGTGAAGCGTGCGAAAGGCTGACCAGAAGGAGATTGGTCGAGAAAGATGTGAGCGAGGTAACGCACGTTGCGAGTGAATGGGAGAGACCGGAGAAGGGTGAGATGTAACCAAGGCGGTAATGAGCTGCGATTAGGGGAGGTAATTGGGGGTGTTGATGTAGTCGTCGACGAAGTCCTTAAATGCCCCGAGCCAGAAAGGAGTGATGATGATGGTCGGGAGTATGGCAAAATTGGGTGTGGCTCAAGTATGCTGATTAGGAGAAGTTGGCGAGATGGATTAGAAGAAAAGAAGAGAAAAGAATAAAAGGAAGCAGCATATGAATCTTGAAGTACGAAACGAGTGAGTGATTGATTGCTGTTCCGGTCACGGTGGACAGTGGCTTTTCCTGATGTCAAGCATGCCCTGACTACCGGTAAAGACAAAGTACAGATTATGGTGAGTAGACAAGGTATGTACTCGACCCAAACAGATGACTTGCGATCGCCAGTCAGAAATTGGACATGTCAGAGAAAAAACTCCTGCCCGTGGAGTCGAAAGCCAGCCAAGTGCCGTGGAGCCGAGCCGAACGTGATACTGACAATATGGAAGGGAAAGGACGAGAACTTCCTGCTCCTTCTGGGGAAGGTACAGAATTTTCACACTGGTTGACACAGGGAAGGTACAGAAGGCAAGAGATTGGGGGATCCGGATGCCGTGGTCGGAAGTCGGGCATCAGAGAGGAAGGTGAAACCCGACATCGGTACTGAAATTGCTCCTTCCTGGATGGGCGGGTTGCGTGGGAGTGTCAGGTCACTGGCGGTAACTATCCGTATCAGTGTTGTATCTATTTCAGATGTCGTGTGGTTTCAAGCTGGAGTGTCTCACCTGGTGATGGTAACAAACCGAAAGATAGAATACCAATTCTGAATAGCTTCAAGATATCGACTTCTTCACTCGAGGACAATACCACTTCCACTATGCTGCCAATCCCATCACGAAATCCCATGCTTTTCAGATGCACCACCGTTGACACGCATACCTATCAATAGGGGTCACGGCAGCTATCCGATCGTGTTAAACACAATCTTGCGTCCTGGAGTCGTCTCCCGCCCTTGTGTTCAGGTACATCATTTCTCCTGTGCTACCGTCGAGTTTGCATTTGTCATCCAACCATTGCTTGTGAGTGGCCTGTTGATGACGGGATTCAGCTCAGTTGCGATCGAAGCCACCTGTTCATGGTTTCACGATGCCATGGGAATAAGAAAAGATATGCCGATATGACGGAAACATGAGAAAAGAACATTTGAACATTGCAAAATACACTACCCTGACATACTCCCATGATGCTGCTGAACACATAAACCCTTACATGGAAACTTTTCTGTAACCTTTAACCAAACCCATCCATGTACCCCTTAAGCCGTCAACATCAACTCTCCCGCCTTTTTGGGTACCAACTGTCCCCTCCTAATCTCATCCTTCTTATCCACCTTATACTTCAACTTGATGCCCATAGCCGCCAGCTCCACATCCAGGTACTTGAGCGCACCCGGCACCGCCACAACGGTAGTATTCTCTCCACCAATCCACTGGGTACCGCTGCCATCTTCCCAAATCTCTCCGTCCATCTGCATAAGGTCCACATCCTCCATATCGTCCAGCCTGACCGCGCAGTTCCTGCACCTAACAGTGCTAACGGCCTTGCGCTTGCCGATAAATGGCGAGACGGTGGGTTGCGTGGAGAGGAAGGAGCCGCACTGACGGCACATCCAGCTCTTGGAGTAATCGGAGCAGTTGAGCAGACGGTCCTGAAGGAGGAACGAAGTACCGTGAGCGAGAAGAGCATCGCGCTCCATTTCACCGACACGGATACCACCACCCTTCTTACGACCCTTGATGGGTTGACCAGTCGTAGGCACGACGGGACCAGTGGTACGCACTTGGTACTTGTCGTTAACCATGTGACGCAGACGCTGGTAGTAGACGACACCAATGTAAATATCCGCTTGGAACTCCTCACCCGTGATGCCGGAGTAGAGGGGCTCGTTGCCGTGGTAGTTGTATCCGGCCTTCTGGAGCTGGTGGCCGAAGTAATCGCCGGCAGTGTTTTGCTCGTCGAACTTGAAGGGGGTAGAGTCCTGCGCGAGACCGTGCAGGGCGCCAGACTTGCCGGCTAGCGACTCGACGAACATGCCGATGGTCATGCGCGACGGGAAAGCGTGAGGGTTGATGATGACGTCGGGCTGGATGCCGGTTTCGGAGAAGGGCATGTCGGTGGCGGGCCACTTTTGCGAGAGCACACCCTTTTGACCGTGACGAGACGAGAACTTGTCACCAATGACGGGGGAACGGGGAATGCGCAACTTGATGGACACGGTCTGCAGGGGCTCGGTGCCATTATCGGCGCCGATGACGCGTACTTCCTCTACGAAGGCGTCTTCCGAGTCCTTGTACCGCTCGTAGTGAGTGACGCCGTCGCGGTTGACGAGCTGGCCGTTGTAGTCGGCGGAAACGGTGTGCCACGCGCAGATGACGTCGCCCTCACGGAGCAAACGGCCGACGCGAGGGAGACCGTCGTTGTCGAGCACGTCGCGGGTGGACTCCCGGATGGTGCTGTTGGGCGCAAAGCCGAACATCTTGACGATGCTCTTGGCCGAGCGTGTCCTGCTGTCATCCTTGAGACTGACCTTCTTGGTCTTGTAGATGCTACCGTGACCAAATCCTCTCTCGTGTGCCGACTTGTTGAGAATCATGGCGTCATCCATGTCGTAACCGGTGTACGAGATGACAGCGACGACGGCGTTCATGCCGTTGGGGAAGTTGTCGAAACCATAGGTGTTGTGCAGAGGTGCGCGGACAATAGGCGTCTGACCCGTCTGGAGACGGTACATCTTGTTGTCCGTACGGTGGGCGAGAGCCGTTGCTGGTGTACCCATAGTTTGCTTACCCATCTGACACTGGTACATGTTACGGGGAGACTGGTTGAAGTCCGAGAAGGGGGTCATGTTGGCAAGGATGGAGAGGATATTAGTAGGATCGAACTCCACGTGGGTAGAATCCCCGGGGATGACCTCCTGCTCCGTGCAGGCAATCGACATGTAAGGCTGCTCCTGAGGACCGACAAAGTCCTCCTTCTGCAGAGGAAGGTACTTGACGGGGCGGACCATACGAGCGGGCTGAGAGGACATGTAGAGACCGGGGTAAGAACCGCCGTTGGAAGGAGGGACGTAGCCGATCTCGAGCTGAAGAGGCACTCCGTTCTCGCCGTTGACCTTCCAGTAACGGAGAGTCTCGGCAATAGACTTGCACTCCTCGGGGGTACACCAGCCGACGATCCTGCCGTCGAGCATGACGACCACACTCTCGCCGGTGGCAGCCGAGGAGATATTGACAACGCCGAGCTCGAAAGCCAGACGAGGGATGGTAGAGGCGTCTACAGACTCCGTCATGATCTTGCACTTGTGGGCCAAATGGTTGAGAAGACCGCAAGGAGAACCATCAGGAGTGTGGACAGGGCAGAGGAAACCCCACGATTCGGGCAAAAGCTTACGGACCGTTGTCGTCTTGAGCTGGGCGAAGAAGGAACCACGATGCACCATGCGGAAGTGACTGATGAAACGCAAGAAGTTGAGCTTCTCGGCAACGACGGTGAAGCCGGAAACCTGCTGCAAATCGAGACCTGAGGGAGACACAAGGTTGCCGGTAGACAAGAAGTACTCGAGCGATTGACCAATGTTTTCGTTGGCCCTGCGGAAGATGGCGATAGGGAAGTCCTTGAGGAAAGTGTCGGACTGGAATGATACCGTGGGGTTCCTCCTGAGGTAGTCGCGAAGGGAGCCACGGAAGGAAACGGTCAACAGCTCCTCGAGTCTCTCCTTGATGATCTGGCCGTAGAGGAAACCACCCAGGAGAATCTCCTGGTTCTGGACGGCATCGGGGTTGTCGACAGCGCAGTCACCGGCGACGAGAGCGTACAGCTTGCGGCACATGAAGAGCAGCATGTTGAACTTGTCGGCATCCTGCTGCTCGGTGACGTCCTGGCAGCCGAGATGGACAAGAACAATTTTGCGGAGGAACTCTGTGCCGACCTCGTAGTCGGACATGTTGTCCGGGACGCCGAGAACGACGCGGAACTTTTGGCCGAGGTACGCGCGAGTCTGGGTCTTGCTGTAAAGGCCGTATTTCTTGTAGGTGCGGAGGAGGAGTTCGACGCGATCGGTCAAGAAGGTGTTGGCGACGCCCTTGGACTGGGATGGGCCGACGAGACCCTCGAAGATTTCCCGATCGTTTGTCTCAACAAGGGCCTTCATGATCATCATGACGGGGATGAGGAACTCGTTCTTTCTCCACGAGAAGCGGAACGTGACATTGCCGTCGGAGAGGTAGTGGAGGACGTTGGTCTGGGAGGTCTCGTCGGGGCGGACGGATCGCATTATGATACCGTACGGGGTGTACGCGGCGCCTCTGTTCTGGAAACTGGGACGGACGATGGCGAGCGGGAAGTTTCTGCGGTTGACGAGGAGCATGCGGATGAGCTTTTCGATACCGTTGACGACGAAGTAGCCGCCCAACTCTTCGGACTCTTCCTTTCTTGCCACCAGCTGGGCAGGGGAGTTGTTTTGGAGGTGGCACTTGTTGGACTGTTTTTTCCAATTGTTAGACATGTTAGTTTTAGTAACGGGGTTAAGGCTTACCTTGACCATGATGGGCATCTGGCCGAGCTCGCGCACAAACTCGTGAGGCTCGCCATCGTTGATGCGATACTCAAAGGTGGCCGACAGCTTGCCCCTGTATGAGACATGTCGTTCTCTGCACTCGGCCGGGAAGATTTCGCGATTCTTGGCCCAGCGGTTGGTGGGCGGGACCTGAGACTTTTGCAGCTCGATGCTCTTGTAGCGGATGGTGAGCTTGTTTTTTCCGGCAGGATCAGCGCGCTCGTCGCCGTCTAGGAATGTCTTGGTGCCAATCTCGGCCAGGGCGTGGTCGAGGAGGGAGGGCTTGCCATCGTCGCGGAAGAGGGCGTTGAAGGACTCGATGTGGGGGTCGACGGCGGCCTGGAGGGCGGGATAGGCGGTGCGGTCGGTCGGGGGGTCTCGGAAGAGCTTCTCGCGGCGGACCTGGTCGAACTTGACGTCCCAGTCCTGGCTTGTGGGCTGTTGTAGGGGAGCCATTGTGGCGTGTGGTGTGTGTGGTGTGAGGAGGAGGACTCGGTCCTTGGGTATCTCGGGATATGTGGGTTGGTGTTTTCAAGGTGGATACTTATAACAGAAACGGCTATGTCTGCTTTCTAAGCAGCGCCCTGTGAAGCCGACAATAAAGCGCTCCTTGGGTTATTCCTTCATAAGAAAGGAAAAGTGGTTGACGGAGATATGCGCCGGGGCATTGATCTCTAGACTGTTTGTTGACTTGGACTGCTTCCCTTGAGTCGTGGTCGCGGTCTCACAGTCGCAGGCGTAGGCGGGCACCTTCAACTTTTCGAGCGCGTACTACGTAGGAACTGAATGCGCCCGGCGCTGCATGATTTTTTTTCTCGAATTGTTAGAGCTTATCGCTTATCGGACAGCTGCCCCACAGTTTGATTTTGTCTTGGATGGCGCTAAGCCGGAGGAGGAAGTACCAGCAGGGTTCTGATGGCCAGTGAGGTGCTTGGTGCCTGCAGAGTGCTGCAGTGAGTGCGCACGAGCCACCCACAGACTGAATGGCTCAAAGGCACACAAGCTCGCTCATGACAGATTTATGGTTACCGCCAAAATCGGGGTTACCCCTGTTGATAAAGACTTGGCAAAGTATTCACCCCTTTTGGTCACCTTATTGAAGATGCATTTTCATGACGACCAAGAACCCCAGGTCTTGAAGTCTCTACGGAATTCAAAGGAACCTTAGCTGCTCATTGATTTGTAACGAAAACGAGGTCTTTTGGTGACAAGATGGCCGAGTTCTGGACCATCAAAGTCTGGGGTGGCCTGTGCGCGGTAACCATAATTTTGTCGTGAACGAGACAAGGCACAAGATGTGGATGATGGTACAGGACTCATTCAATTCAAGTGGCACTTTTCAACGGGCACGCAGTGCAACCTCAAAATGTTCCATCCCGGACATGTCAAGATTATTGTGCACAGCAGGTGGTTCACCCGTTGATATCAGACCCTTTGTAAAGTGTTGGAGTTGTGGTCCATGTTGAGACACAGTAGGGGGACTCTTTCTTTCATTGGTCCAGGTATGACATTTTGAGAAGACTGAAAGAGAGTTGAAAAGTGAAGAGAGTCGAGAACGACCAATGTTTGCTTTTCTTGTCGAATCCCGTTCTTCCCGTCGCTCAACTGCAGTAGATTGCATTCCCCGAGAGGCCATATGGCGGCCGTTTTCCGAGGCCTAACCTCATGGCTTTTCCCGCCTCTTCTCTTCCCAGTTCGTCTTTCTCCCGGCCGAATGAGAAGTGGACTTTGAGTCGTTTCGGTAATTATCATCAGCAAAAGAGCTCATGGCCCGAACTGGGCGACCACTCTGCCCGGCCCTATCGCGGTCTGTGTCAGTTTGAAGAGGGAGTGGCCGTCGTCCTATAAGTCAGTCAAACCAACGGCAATCTCAAACCCATTCGTCCAATTCAAGGCCGCAAAGACGGTCAACACAAGTGAAGTGGATCAACCATCGGCAAGTTGGAGAGATGACTGGCGGGTTGTGGCATTGGTCGACGAGCCCGGGAGAGCCTCGAGTTGTGTCTGTGGTTGTCAGCATCACTGGAAGTACAGACTGGAGCTTCCATCCACTCACCCAAGACAGGCATGGACTTCTTAAGCCCGAGGCAAGTGGCCCTGTCTCTTCCACTTGGTGACCCTCAGGCCTCTAAAACAACACGAGCTGCTCGGGTTTCACCATGGCCTTATTGACGGGAAGCAGTTCGAGTCATGATGGCACTGCAGCATTGCACCGCAGAAGAATCTTCCCTACCAATATTGAGGTCGCCTTGTGATGACTGAGGACTGAGGCCTGGTCCTTGACCTTGATGATGGCGTCGTTGTTGAAGTCGAGAAAGGGATCCATTAACCGTGTTGGCCTTGAAGCGTGGGGAAACCTGGAAGCTCCATGGACCAATCAGAATAATGCAACTACCCCGCTGTTGCGTCTGTTGGTGGCCTCTACAACGAACCGATTACACCTTCTTGTTCCATTCAGGTCCCTCTAGTGTAGGCTCTTCACGTCTGCGACTGCCAAGGTACTCTAATGACAAAACTCCCAAGTTCTTTTCACAAACTTGACTTTGACATCTCGGCCTCATATCACTGCTCGTGGTACAGTCAGTATCCTCACTCAACCCTACCAGTAGCACACGCATATCCGGCAAGCGGAGGGTCTTTAGTCACACTCTCATCGTCCAGCGTCAAGGGACACAAACGACGGTTCTCCAAGGATTACACAGCTTTTGGAGAAGCAAAAGGGACTAGAGCAGGACAGATCCATCCGGCTGCCGAGCCCTGATCTGATTGTCACTGACGGGCGAGATCCATCCAGTTCCCGGTCCTTGATTGACAGACAGACGGACGAACCAGCAACCCACTCGAGGTCCATCCAGTCACTGCAGACCAAGAGACGGGAATCCAGATCGGATCGGCCTGGAACATCCAACGAACAGTACCCGGGGGCAACTTTACAAGACTGTCCCGTTGACTGATCTACTGGTCCGTTGATTGCGCACAAACCCAAGCAGCACTCCCGTCAAGCAGAAGCAACAGTCCCTGCAGCAGCATCTGCCATCTGCCATCTGCCATCTGCCATCTGCCATCCCATCCCAGCATCAGTATCTCTCACAGCGGCAACCTCAGACTTCAGGTTTATACACCTTTCCCATCCGCCATCCGCCATCCTACCTCAAAACCAAGGCCCGCCGATACTACTTGACTCTTCAGTCTCTAATCTAGTCACCTTGTCTTGTCCAAGACTTGACCTTTTTGCACACCGTCTTCTCTTCCTCGTGCGACCTTCAGTCTGCTGCCGCCTCCGCCTCTGCCGCCGTCAACTCGAACCCCAGTCTCTCCCCCGAGCTAGTCTCTGGAGACCCTAGCATTGATACTTTCGACACCCTGCTCTGCTCTTCCCGGTCCCTCTTTTCAGACGCTCTCGTCCGTGATCACGGGCGGGTATCACACAGTTCCCATTCCAGTTCCAGTTCGCGACTCTCCAGTCTGTCTCCCCCGCCGATGATCATCTCCCAACATTTGCTACCTCTACCTACTACCCTCGCTCGTCGATATCGGCCCTCGCACGCTTGCAGTCTAATCACCGCCAACAACCCCGGCCTTCTACTGCCCTGGGAGGGAAGCGAATGAAACCCGAGTCTTAGCCGCTCTAATCTGTGTACTACAGTACATCCTTCGTCCATCATCACCGCTCGAGGCACGGACCACCTTCCTCCTCCAGAAGAGAGAGGTCATTCATCATCTCACCTTAGCGAGCGGCGGCCCGTACGGAATCCCGGTCGCTCACACACACACACACACACACACACAGTCAAGTCACTCACTCAGTCACTCTCACACCCGCGCGGCATCCCAGTAGCAGACAGACAGACAGCCCCGCGTCGGCTTCGGACGGACTATCCTCAACCACCCCATATCCCATATCGCACAAGACTGCATCTCCCACCTCGTTGCGAGATTGCCAGCCCGCGACGGGTGTGCCAGAGTCATACGAGACATTCTACTTTTATTTCTTCTCACTATCTGCTCTTTGTGTGTCCTGTACCTGTTATATCGTCTGCCTGCACAAGTATTATCCCGACCGAGACCTGCCTGCCGCTCTGCGTGCGCTGCTGCTATCAATATCCGGACCATACACCTGTTGACCAGTCCGTCTACGCCTACGCCATTGTCTATAACTCGTTCGAATCCCAACGATTTCATTCGTTCTCGTCTTGTTCATCTACTACTACCGTCATCGCATTACCTGACATCAACCACCCACCATGGCCGGGCTATTCAAGAAAGTCTACGACTGGTTGCTCAGAACCTTCTGGTGAGTAGTCATGGGAGTTGGCCAGTTTGCCTGTCGCATCGATTGCTCACATGTCAGATACAACAGGGCGACGGAGATGGATGTGACCATGATCGGCTTGCAGAATGCAGGAAAGACGTCACTGCTGAGGGTTATTTCAGTGAGTTGCCAACGAACCATTCACCTCTTCCATAATTGAAGCATTTTCTGACCATTTCAAGGGCGGAGAATTTACCCTTGAGTAAGCCACCTCTTTCTCTTACCTTTTCCACATCCTCTCCCATCCCACCAACCCCCTCTCGAC
>JAPEUU010000940.1:0-12070 GCA_027946425.1 Neurospora sp. IMI 360204
GGCAGGGAATGGTATGGTTCTTACCCGACGTGAGAACAAGGTGCATCTCCCACGAAACCTTCCAAAGCTCTCAAATGCGGGTGGTGGGCCGGGAGGGTGTGGAGCCCTGCCGCGGCCCGGGCCGTTTCTCGTCTGATGATTTCGGGTGGGGCGATGCCGGCCAAACGCTAAACCCCGCCAGTAAACGCCTGCAGCTTTGTAAACAGGTCAACCCGAATGCTCATTGCGAGGTAGTCGAGCCGCTCAGTGTTACGACGCTTATCATAGTTGTGAGGACTTCTGTGTAAGAAGGAGGAAAAAGGAGTGCATGTCTGATTGCACGAAATACAGCAAGAATCGGGAAGTGGGTCCAGAAGGTTGAAAGCGGAGATCGCACAAGTGACAACGCAGCGGCCCGCATTGTTCAGCTCTAGGCGGCGGAGCCAACGCCCGTCTATTGGATGAAAACTGTGGGCCTCACAATGACTATGACGCTCAACGATTGGTCGGCACTAGTGGATCCCATTCCTGCACGCTCGTAGCCATCCATTCCTCGCACGGCACGTCACTCCATCTCGAGACTCTTCCCCAGACACATAACTAGGGCCTTGCTCTCCTCCCCATTCTCATCGCCATGGCCCATACTCGAGCTCAAACAGCGGCCCAAAGGGCGCTCCCATCACCGGCATCAAATTATCAAGGTACTTGTTCTTCCCAGCGCTTGGACTTTGATGTCCCACCGCTTTCCGAGGCGACCGGGCTTTCCCAGGATTTGGGGAACTTGATGCAGTCAGATGCCAGCTGCGCTTCTCTACCTAACGAGCGGGGCAGCCAGTCGAGCAATGCCGGGCAGCAGGTGGTCACTCCAAGTACCTCATTCAGTGAGCCGAAGAGGAGGAAAGGATAAGGCCCGGAAGGGCCGTAATGTGTTGGCGGGTAGATAGCATAGGATTCAATTGACCGTCATCTTCACCTTGGCTACTTCGCTTCTTGCCTTCCATCATTCATAAACCAAGTCACTGTCCTGGCCAGGTGCTTTGAGTGATCACCCTAAATGTTCGGGTACCTTCGTTATGGCGGTCCCCCAGTAGACACTTTTACGGTAGTTTTACATGTAACCAAATAGAGGATTGGGGAGTAAACCAAGATTAATTCTTGCAGGAGGAAAGATTGTGAAAGGCTGACTCGAGGTGGAGTTGTCTTCCAAGCCTGCCTCTTAGAATGGAAAGCTATCTATCTTATACCTATTCTTCGCCGCCATATGCAGCGCTGTCTGTTCATCCCAATCCTCAGCACCTGCGTCAACTCCAAGTAATAGCCATATCTTGTCTGTCTTCGCAAGTAGCATTTCTCTTGACCGAGGACACTTCGCCCAAAATACAGCCCTTGCCCTCAATAACGGCATTCTCCTTATCGTCCGAAAGGCCGTCTACAGAGACCAATTCAGATAGGAAGAAGTGGATGAGTTTGTTGAAGAGTTGTTTCCACGAAATATCATAGTCGGCGAATAATCCTGCTGCGGTTGTATTATCAGAGCTCATACCGAGTAAGGCATATACTTTATCGCGATGGCTCTACGACGCCAATTAGCGTCTATCCCGTATGCTATACGGCTCCGTGGCTCCACCATCCGCGTCTTGGTTCCAACTTCCCGGTGGCCAACTTGAACTTGCGGGTCTACCAGACTGCCATCGAGCGTCCCAGGTAAGATGCAGGTACGGCGGTTTCACGCCGCTCCGCCGTATAGCGTATATCCGTACGAGTAGCCCGACATGGGGGTGTGGCCTCCTCCCCGGACGTAGCCGCCTCGTAAACCTCACGCACAGTAACCCCAGCCTCAATCTTTAAAGCTGGCCCCTCGTACCCCTACCCCTCTGTCTCATACCCCGGAAGGAACGTGATCCGCTTCGGGTTGTGCATCCACACGCTCAGGGCCCCGGCGCCGTTCGATTTGCCGAGGTATCAGTGGCTTTGGATGTCTGACCGCACCATCCACGTCCGAGTTTCTACATCTATTCTTATACCATGAAAGCAAGGAGTGGGATAGAACGAGGTGAAGTCGTCGAGACTACGGTCTATGCTGAATCTTGTCGCTTTTTATCCTCATACGCCTTGCGCCCCTCCTCCCTGAGCTTCTCATCATCTGGGCGAGACAATTCGACCTGAGGCAGCATGAAGAAGGCAATGACAAACGCCAGTGCGCAAAGAGCTGCCCCAGTTATGAATATGATGCGGAACCCCTTTCTATACGCGGGAATCAGGACACCACGGATTCTGTCGGCTTCGGCGTCGGAGACGGTCCCTAGATACATCTGTGGGTTACTTAAAAGAGTTTTGGATGCGTCATGGTCGATGTCGAGAGACCCCAAAGATCCAACCAGAACATTATTGCTACCAGACATGACTGTATTAGCACTCCAGGTATACACGACGCTACATGTAAGTATCAAGCTCACATGATTGTTCCACAAACGGCGAGGCCAATGGTGGCGCCAAGATTTCTGACGAAACTGCATGAACTGGTAAGCATATGTCATGTTGGGGCCCGCGTACCTTGACTTACTTGCGGAATGAGGTGACGACAGCCATGTCACGTCTAACCACGCCCGCCTGGACGGCAATCAAAGCACTTTTGAATGTTAGAGTGACATAGTTAAGAATCGGGGACCAAGACACAAGCCAGACTAGACTCACGGCTGCAACGTGTTCCCAACGCCTACTCCGATGAGGACCGAGTACCCGATCTGCTTCCCAATCCCGGTGGTCTCATCAAGAGTTGACATCAAGCCCAGGCCAACGGCCCAGCAAACCCACCCGAAAAGGATGGACTCGCGGTAGCGACCGACCCAGTGGACCACAAGACCGGACAGAGTGCTGCTTGCCGTCTGGACCAACGTGACGGGCAGCAGCATGGCACCGGCCCTCGTCGCTGAGTACTCGTACACCAGCTGGTAGAAGGACGGGATGTAGTAGACTTGCACGACAAAGTTCCAACCGTTGATTGCCATGGTGATGCAAGCCCCGTTCACGATCTTGGACTTGAAGATGTGGACTGCCGGATGTCAGGAACTTGAAACATGTCTGGTGGTCAAGGTGAGAGGAAAGACCCACGGGGAACAAGAGGGTATCGTGGACCCTTCCATTGCCATAATACAAAGGCAACGCATGCCACAAAACCGGTAACCAGCGTCGTGATCACATGAGCTGACTCCCAGGGATATTCACCTCCACCCCAGGTGAGCCCCAACATCAGAACTATCGTGCCGGCCAAGGCCACCAAGATGCCGATGAAATCCACTGCCTTGAGCTTCCTGCGAGGGTCGGTTAGCGCGATACATAACGCTACCCTATCTCTCAGGAGAATAGGTACTCAACTTACACTTTCCAGTCACCCCGGACCTTCTTCAGCGGCATGAAGAACACCACGGCCAGAGTGGTAAGCACAGTCAGGGGCATGTTGATGCGGAATATCCATCGCCACGAGTCCTCCGACTTGGACGACAGCGCACCGCCAATCACGGGGCCGATACCATTGGCAATAGCCACTACGGCACCCTTTTTCATTATCATTATCAGATGCTGCGGTTAGACGGCCAAGAATAAGATAGGTAACTCACGATAATGCCCTGGTACTTCCCCCTCTCCCTTAGCGGGACCACATCGCTCACAATCAGTTGGGCGACCGTCATCAGCCCGCCGCCGCCGATGCCAGTAAAGGCACGGAATATCGTCAGCTGCAGCACGGACTGCGCCAGCGACGAGGCCAGGGATCCGAGGAAGAATATGGCGAGGCCGGTGAGGAGGATGACTTTGCGCGACCAAATGTCCGACAGCCGCCCGTACAGCAGCTGGCCGACGGTTGAGGTTCTGGATCCAGTGTCTGGTTAGCGCTATGGACGTGGACGTACTGGTAGGTTTGCGCGAAGGTCGAAGGAATCCTACATGAAGTAACCGTTGGCTATCCACGAGACCTGCGAGGTGGACCCCAGGGCGTTGCCGATGATGTACAAGCTGGTCGCGAGCGTGGTTTGGTCTATGAGTGCCAAAAGGTCGACGCCCGCGCAGGCGAGGAATATCTGCCATGGTCAGTCTGTGCTCGTTTCCGTTCATGTTTCAAGTAGTGTGCGACGGGGTAGGAACACCATACCGTGATGATGGTTCTCTTTGGGACATAGTTGGTCTGCTCATTGAACTCGTGGGCCTTGGTGTCATTAGACGTTTTGCTCGTCACATTGGACTCCTCAGCTGACCCCAAGATCTCGTCGGGGGTGTTGGTTTCTTTGTCCATGTTCGGTGCTGGTGGCAACTGAAGATTCAGACGGCGCACAATTCTTGTCCCCCCTCCTTCAAATACCACGAAATGCCCACGAGTCCTGATTTGTTGTTGAGTAAGCCCTATCGTTCGGGGCGAAATGTCGCTACACCGCTCCTACTTGACTCTTTCCCACGCATCTCATCGCAAAAGGCTTGGCTTAGCTAATGACGAGCGACAACAAGCGTGTCCCTTGATGGCCACGGCGTCCCTTGATGTCCCCAAGATCAACATGACCAAGAAGAAGAAGAAAATCGCGTATAAAATTCGGTCGAGGGCGCCCCCCTTTCCTCCCCCGACTTTGTTTCTCCGCCTAACCCTTCGAGAGCCTCGGTCACCGTTCTAGTTCCGGGTTGGCGGTAGACGGTGGAGCGGGGACCGGGATATTGGCACCTTAATGGCCAGGGATCGACGTGATGACGCCGGAATAAGCTTATGCAAGGCGCCGATCAACCCGCACTGCCGGACCTTGAGGGACGCAAAGTAACGCAAACTAGCGCAAATCGGCGCGCAGTTACCTAAGCGAGGTTGTTGTTGTTGTTGTTGTTGTTATTTTTAACGTCTACTTCCGCCTCCCGTAGGGCATGAGACGTGCCACATCGGTGAATCTAGCGTACAAAATTGTCCACCAAAACCATTAATCCGAGGGCAACCCGAGGCCTATTACCAGTACAAATCACGTGTTGCCCATAGCGTAAACGCGGCCCAACACCTCCAATCGAATCGCCCAGTGAGCGAGCCGCCAGTATATGGCGGGACCCGTAGAACAAAGGAAAAGACAGAAGAAAGGACAAAATCACTCCTCCCCGCTCTCGCTCTCGCTCTCCTCCTCCCGCAAGGCCTCCTCTCGTCTCCTTACACGGTGAACTAGCCTGTCCAAGTCCACCGTAACCCTCTCGATGTCGTGGCCGTGGCCAACCTCCACCCCTTCGCCCCGTAAAAACCCCGTAAGGTTGTCGGCGGTGCCTCCGTCGTCAATGTGCTGTTGCCAGAGTGTCTGCCGCCAAGCCTTCCTTGTGCAAGTCCACGAAAAGAAGTGGGAGGTCTGTATTCTGGCAATAAACCGTTGCCAGTAGATACCGATATCAAGAGAGAGATTCTCCCGCGTCGCCGCCTCGCCTGTGGCCGGGGAGACTGCGTACGCCTTCCTGCAGAAGAAGGGATGGAAGGGATTCTTCCAGCTTCCACAGAAGCATGTCAGCAGGGCGTCCTCGTGCTCGAAGCGCTCGTGGTAGTCCTTGAAATCCCCGTGGCCTGATCTAGCTGCCAGAAGATGGTGTAGGGAGCGCCTGTCCAGCTCCAACTCCTCGTTAGGCTTAGTAGAAACGCCCAGCCGGTAGTCTGCATACGACTCTGGCTTGTTCGCGGCCCACCATGCCTTGAAATCCGTACGCGCCTCCCTCTTAGCAAGCCGCCTTGAATGCGCAAGGGTAGCCAAGCCTTCATTGACTACCTCTCCCCCTTCAGCGCCCGCCTTAGCGAGCTCGTCAGCAATCTCGTTGCCCGTGATGCCCTTGTGGCCAGGAACCCAGCGGACGCCCACCAGACTGGGGCCATAGCCCTTGCGGGTGGCGCGGAAATCGAGGAAAGCCGCTTGTGACGACGCAGCTGGGGTTCCCCGGAGTCCTCTAATGACGGACGTGTTATCGAGGCATACCGTAATGCGTGGCCGGGCCTGTGCCTCCGGAAAGAGCGCCACCGCGGCCTTGAGACCATACCGCGCCCCTTCCGCCTCCGCATCGAAGACTTCTGCATATTCTAATTGACCGCATCCGCGGCCAAGTTCTGTCTGTCCCTGGAAGATTACGTAGCCAAAGCCTACGCACTCGCCCTCTGGTCTTTCTTCTTCAGCGTCCGGGTCCTCCGCGTGCGCTGGAAGGCCCATCTGCTTAGCTATCATAGAGCCGTCGGTGTAGACGACGATATCCGAGGGGTCTAGCCGGAGAAGCCATTCTTTGAAATCCTTGGCAGCCCTGTGTCGCCGGCGGATGTCCGTGTGACAGATGCTATGCCAGGTCGTAGCTCCCAGCTCTCAGTGTTTTTGGGCCTCATCCACAGCTCTGGTACTTCTGGAGCACTGGGGTTATGTCTAGACGGGCCTATACCAGCGAAGGAAACGTGAAACAGGCTCTGAACATTCCGAAAGCAGCTCCGGCCCCTCGGTGTGCGATAGGTATTCACTCTATGGCCACGACCCACCGAGTATGTGTCATGATTGTTGAGCGCGGCAACACAGGCATAATCCCTAAGCGAGCGATAGAATTGCGCGGGGTATCAGACCACCACGACGTCATCTACCTGTAGAGCCGATGGATGATATCTAACTCGTGTTCTTAATTTGCAGCCGTGTATCGAATAAGGGCAGCACCAGGTATATAAGGCGGCGCATTTCCGCAAAGAGGTTCAATCATCAACGGTCACACATCCTCAGGTCCTCACTCACTAACATCCATCTCGCCAATACAACTCCTCCGTCAATCCTCCAACATGGTCCTTACCAAGTACAAGGCCGCAGCGGTATGTCAAAGAAAGAATGTCTCAGTCGACTATCTATCTGACGCCAAAATAGGTCACCTCTGAGCCGTGCTGGTTCGATCTCGAGGGAGGCGTTCGAAAGACGATCGACTTCATCAACGAAGCGGGTCAGGCCGGCTGTAAGCTCGTTGCCTTTCCCGAAGTATGGATCCCGGGCTATCCATACTGGATGTGGAAGGTCAACTACCAGCAGTCGTTGCCTATGCTGAAGAAATACCGTGAGAATTCGATGGCCGTCGACTCGGACGAGTTTCGGTGCATTAGAAGGGCTGCTAGGGACAACCAAATGTATGCATCCGGTCACCAGCCCTAACCTCGATGATGATCCGTTATGAAGCTCACACAACACTTTCACCTGGGCAGTTATGTGTCGCTCGGCTTCTCGGAAATCGACCACGCCACACTTTACCTGGCGCAAGCTCTCATCGATCCCACTGGCGAGGTCATCAACCTCCGTCGCAAGATCAAGCCCACCCATGTCGAGAAGCTCGTTTACGGAGACGGCGCGGGCGATACGTTCCTCTCGGTCACGCCGACCGAGTTGGGCCGGCTCGGTCAGCTCAACTGCTGGGAGAACATGAACCCGTTCCTCAAGTCGCTCAACGTCTCGATGGGCGAGCAGATCCACATCGCCGCGTGGCCTGTCTATCCCGGCAAGGAAACGCTACAGTACCCCGACCCGGCGACTAACGTGGCCGACCTGGCGTCCGATCTCGTGACGCCTGCCTATGCGATCGAGGCGGGGGCGTGGACGCTGGCACCCTTCCAGCGGCTGAGCAAAGAGGGCCTGAAGAAAAACACGCCCGAGGGTGTCGAGCCCGAGACGGACCCGTCGACGTATAACGGCCATGCGCGCATCTACAAGCCGGAAGGGACTCTTGTCGTCAAGCCGGACAAGGACTTTGACGGATTGTTGTTTGTCGATGTACGTTTGTGGCACACTTTATTCTATTGGGATGTTTGCCTATCTGAAGCAAAGAAATACTAACAAGAGGATGCTTCCCAATTCACTACAGATTGACCTCAACGAATGCCACTTGGCGAAAGTGCTGGCTGACTTTGCTGGACACTATATGCGGCCGGATCTGATTCGTCTTCTAGTTGACACCCGCCGTAAGGAGCTTGTCACCGAGGTAGACCCCAATGGAGGCATTGCGGAATACTCGACGCGGGAGCGCTTGGGGTTGAACTCGCCGCTCGAAAACGACAAGGACGGGAAGAAGCGAGGACTATTGTGACGAACGGCAGTCTGATCTGCCTAAATGGGATAGCTGAAGGTGAAGACTATCAGAAGACGTTCGGTGAAGCCAAGAGGTTCACAACAAATATGGTAGCGTTATACGAGTCTCAATGATAATGGTCTATTGACTACTGTCGAACTATCTGACAATCTAGGTTCTCCAGTCGTCCCTTTGTATCCCACATGTCTGCCATGATGCATCTTGTACTCTGGTAACCGTTGGCTCATCCTGAGCTGCTGCTCACTTTGAGTTCTTGCTCACTCGTGAGCGCCCCTGGTTGACGTGCGCCCTCTGGTCCAATCCCCTTTTCGGGGTTACACTGCCCTGTCTTGGCATGACTGTTGCGTCCCGATGGCTTGGTCGGCCCGTATACTCGGTCAAGTTCGTAACAATGCCCCTTTCGTCCTATCAGACCTGGCCGTCAGAACTGCCACCGGCCGTCAGGCTAGTGCACTCAATTGTCCGAACCTGTGAGTTAGGCTGGCCAACCGCCAGTGCCGTAATATTACCCCCCCCCCTCTTCTTCGCACAAGGCTCGGTCGCGAACCTTCAAAGCTTCCTCCCTTCAGTGATCATCGGCGTAATCGTCGCGTTTTCCCACCCTTTACCTCCGGCCTGCCGTCCAGGTACCGGTTCCGCCGACACAGAGACGTCCGCCGGCGCGGATGACACCACCAGCAGTTTACCCGTACGACTCTGGGATCGTGCCTACAATGACTTTAAACGAGAAGAGCCTAAATTGGTGGACGTATACGAGAAGATACTATCGCAACTACCAGGACCCCAGTACCAGGCCACCCTCGACTTATAGTAGCGTCGTCATGTTCGCTACTACCATACGCTTTATTCCAAAGCCTTTTCGGATGCAGGAACACTTGTGATCTATTACGCGGTGGAGTCGGCTATAGGCCTAGGTTCTTAGGTTCTAGTCAGACTCGCCTGCCCAAATATCTTGGGTTCCTACGCTTCGTAGTGTTAGCGGAGACGTTTTAATTGCGAGAAAGACGGCTCCCAATCCATCGTCCTGCGAGCGTAGTTGAGATGTTGCAGTAAGAGCAAAGGGAATAATAGTTGAGTATTTTTCATCGTCGGCCTGGATGTTGCATCGGCTGTCGATGCGCTGAGATTGAAAGATGCAGCTTCACCCAAGTGTGCGATGGTGCTGAATGGGCACAACGGGTACAAACGTCCATTCCAACTTAGTCAAGTTTACCTAGGAAGCTCGTAAAAAACGAGACACCTAGTCACCGTGTGCTCCCATAAAACCATAGTATCGAAGCCTAATTTAGAATTAACCTTCAATGTGCTAGCCCGCCTCATAGCGTTAGCCGCGCTTGGCGTGAGTGGGTGGAAATGGTGTATTTGGTGAGCTTGGCGTGAGTGATGGAATGAAAACGCTTCTGGAAACGCCAGCGTTTCTACACCTCTGCTGGCGTATGAAAGGTTAATTTTTGACTTTTGCCACAGCGTGGCACTTACAGACAAGTGCCCAGCCGCTAACCTCTGTTCCCCTACTTTCTGTAGGATCGACGTACTCGCCCTAACATTCATATCCCGGCAGAGGTGTAGCTGAGTCATCCAAACCCGTGTCAAAAACTCCTCCCATAGACAAGCTTCCCCTCACTAAGCTTGTGTATGGGAGTGAGAAGGATATCAATCGGGTCTTTTAATGACGTAGTAGGGTCAAAAAACTGAACAATCACCTCCCGTATCAAATCGTTCGTTACGGAGGCATTACGGTGAGTGTTGGAGGCGGCGCTAAAGAGATTAATACAATTGGGCAGATTACGAGAAAATTTGACCGTTCTGAAACACCGAAATTGCATTTCCAGATTGGTGGAAAGGTGTAACGGGTGCAGCATAGTTGACACAGATGCTGGCCAAAAGGAATTGATAAGGTTCTACGAAGAGAGAAGGAGAGAAAAGGGCGCTCTCTGGGCAGTCTAGCCGGCTTGTCCTAAAGAAGAGGCGTGCGCACGCACAGGGCAGTGTTGCCTGCCGCGAGAGCGGAGTACTCGCCTGGCAAGACTGCCAGGCATTTCAGCCACTGGCGCCAGCCCTATGACAAAAGGGAACTGTTCTACGAGATCAAAACTGAACCTTTCGCGATGTAGGGGGTTTTTGGACAAGTTCTTCAACCCCGAAAGCTGGCGTAACGAATAGAAGGCGATGTTGGAGAAGATCAAGACAGCACATAACGGAACGAAATGGACGGGCTTTCCGGCTATTCCGGATGAAAAACCAGTCTGGGATTGGCTTTGCTCCCTGGAGGAACGCTTCCTAGCCGGCGCGCCGAACAAGCTCCATACTACCGCATCTGCCCACCAGTTTAAAGAATGGAAAGGCCAGATGGATATATTCTTCCAAGCGTCAACTACAGAAGCGGGCACCCTTAATGATCACAAGAACATTCTGGTTGTTGGGGAGCAAAAGAAGTCATACGAGAAGCGCAGGTTTAAGGTGGATTTCCTGCAACTCACCCGCTACGTGCGCAAGGTTTTCGCCGACCAGCCGACCCGTCGATTCGTCCACGCCTTCCTTCTCTGCGCCTCCAAGATGGAGCTCTGGATCTTCGATCGGGCTGGGGCGTATAGTTCGGGGGTTTTCGATATTCACAACGAGCGGGACATGTTTGCGCGCGCTCTTGTCGGCTATGCTACAATGGATGCTGAGGCGATGGGTCTGGATGCTTTTATTGAGCGGAAAAATGGACAGCGCTACGTCACGTTGAACGATATAAGCGGCAACGAAACGAGGATTAGGTTGGATAGGGCAATGTATAGCCAGAAGGCCATCGTAAGTCGCGGAACTACCTGTTATACGACCGCAAACAACAGCGTTGTCAAATTCGCTTGGGCATCGGGTAAACGGACGGCGGAGGTAGACCACCTAACGCAAGCAAAGGAAAAGGGTATCAAAGGGGTGGCTGGAATAGTAGCGCATCATTGGATTACTACCATTGCAGAAATACGGAAGGGACTGCAGTTCCCAACGGCTCACCGGTTTCTGAACGGGGGGGACGACCCTTCATCGGCTTCAACAAGCACTAGTATATCGGGCAATAAGCGCAAGTCGTCATCTAGCGCCACCGACACCGTATCCGGATCTAATAAGAAGCAGCGATCCGATAGCCAAAAGGTAATTCGAAAGCTGAGCATGCAGCCGCCGTCGTCGGCAAGCAATACCAAGTCAGCCCTATCTACGCCTAGCGAGGACCTGTGGGAAGATCGGATCTATTCTTGCCTCGTCATCTCACCTGCCGGCCGTATCATCAGTGAATTTCGGACGATCAAGCAACTGCTAGAAACAATGCGAGATGCGATCAAGGCACACCAATCTCTCTACGTTATGAGCAAAATCCTCCACCGTGATATCTCTCCAAACAACATCATCATCACAGACCCTGAAAAAGCATATAACTTCAAGGGTATGTTGATTGACCTTGACATGGCTAAAGTACAAAATAGCGACCCAAGCGGAGCGCGACAAATAACTGTCACGATCCAGTTCATGGCGATTGAAGTATTGCGCAATATTGATCACATATACTGTCACGATCTCGAATCGTTTTTCTACGTCCTTCTTTGGTTGTGTGCGTACCAATCATGGTATAATGGATTTCCCGGCGAGGACGAGGAGGCACCTAAGAAAAGCTCTTTTCGACTATGGGAGACTGGAGATTTTGATCAGATTGCCAGGATTAAGGAAGGCGACATGTCCGGTACTTTTAGAAGGATTCTGGAGGAGTTTCCAGAGAAGCTCAAAGTTTTGGAACCGCTTTGTTGGAAGATTAGGGATATTCTTTTTCCCTATCACGAAAAGGGAATCATTATCGGAACTCCCGAAGGAGATCCAGAGCAGCTCTATAGAGCTATCATAGCAGCTTATGATGAGGCCATCAGCGAGCTATAGAGATTACAACAGATAGGGAGAAAGGCGATAGAACGGGTGGTTAATTTTGACCTAGACCTTGCTGTTAGAAAGAACCGAGAAGGTGCCTCCG
>JAPEUU010000941.1:0-12037 GCA_027946425.1 Neurospora sp. IMI 360204
CAACCCACCCACCGCCGCCACCCTCCCAGCAGCAGCACCAGCACTCCTCGTGCTCTCAACCGTCGCCGTGCTAGCATTACCACTCTCACTAGGCTCAGCGCTAGGCGTGCTAGTGGTAGTAACCGTCGTAGTGAAGGATCCGCTCACCACAGTCGAGACAACAACGACATTAGTCCTGGTGACGCCGGTGGTGGTGGTCGCCGCAGAGTTATTAGGGTTGGCAGGAGCTACGCCGGTGGGGTTGGAGGAGGCAGCTCCGCCCGTGGTGGCAGTGAAGTAGTGCTGTCCGATGCAGTCTTGTACGCAGTCGGAGTATTTGGCGTTGTCGGATTCGGTGCCGTTGCCCTTTGGGCAGGCGGCTACGCAGTCGTTTGTGTCGTTGACCTGTTAAGAAACAAAGAAAAAAATGTTAGCTAGCTGTTGGTGGTGGGTGGAAAAAAGAGTGATGAAGTGATGAATGATCGATGATAGAGTGAGTGGTCAAGTGCGAGGAGGTGAAGAGAGAGAGTGTGAGGAGTTAAGGTAACGTACATCTTGATCAGAAGGATTAGGAACAGCAATGCACTTGCTCGTGCAAGCAACATCGCCGTCCTGGCAGGCCTCTAAGCACTTGATAATCGCGGCCTGCTCGGAGTTCTGAGGGGCCGAGGCAGAGGTGGTGCCGGACTGGGCGTTCGCGGAGAGGGCGAAGAGGCCGGTGAGGATGAGAGGCATGAAGCGCATTTTGGCTTTTTTCGGTTGTTTTGTTGTGTAGGTTGGTATTAGATATTAAGTGAAGGTATTCCGCGATCGATATCTATATCGTGTGCATGTAAACAGCAATCTCAACAAGCGAGGGTGAGAGCGAGTGTCGGTTGGTACGAGGTACGAAGATCCTGGACGACGAGGCAAGAAAAGTTCTGAGGAAACAAGGAAGAGAGAGGAAAAGGGAAGCAGAGGAAGGGGGATGTGTAGAGGTTGTGTTATGTTAAATAGTCCTCTTGTTTGGAGAAGGGAATGGAAAGACATGGACGGACAACGGCCAGACACACATGCAAGCCACCACTTTCCTCCTCCATCCTCCATGTTACCTTTCTTCTCCCTCTGTCTCCATCACGCCGTAGCAACCAGAATCTACCGTGACCTACCGTCCGTCAAGAGACATCCTTGCCTGCGCCTCAAGCAAACTCGATTCGGTTGTCTTCCGTAGCATAGCAGCTGTGCTGTGCTAGGGATAGAACATGGGGGAAAGCAAGGTCACGATTCGTTGCAAAGTGTTTGGCTGTGATTTCCACCGAGTTCCGTCTGGGGGGGGGGTCTTGGACCGGTCTTGGACATCGCGTATCTCCCCCACAAATGTCCACACAGACACGAAGGCAGGGACAGGGGTGCCCGGTCTGAGCGGCAGCACCTAGCCCTTTGGAGACACACCACCAGAAAAAGTGATCCACGATGCAGCCCAGACGAACCGAGCGATGCGCCTCGAAAGTGGATGAGTTAGAGGATGGCCTTGATCCACTGATCCAGTGGGATATGACCTGCTGTGCTGTGTTGTGTTCTGCTGTGCTGGACAGGATGTCGTGTCCGTGTTGTTGCTAGATGACAGAACGCTCACTTCGGGTTTCGAGTGCCGAACAAGTCTTGTCATTTGTGTTCAGCGCCCGCCCGGTCAAGCGTTGTGTGACCGCGCGAAATGGACAGACAGACAGAGAGATTGTCTGATGTTTTTGGTTGTCATCCCTTCCCACGATGATCCCTTTTGTTGTCCATTACGTACTACTCAATTATACCATCCCCGAATATCGCGATCAAGCCCAGGATCACAGGGATAGAATCTTGGTCAGAAGTTTATGCACACTTCACTTTCCCGTGGTTCCCCTAGCTTGGGTGGTTGTTCAGGTATTGTTCAAATTAAAATTACTTGCTGCCACCCACCATTAACTATCCTTTGTCCAGATTGCGGGTGTGTCAGTGTGGTGGTGGTGGGTGGTGGTGTCCTCCCGTCGCAGACTCGCAGACGCCAGCGCCGAACGAGATGAGGAAGAGGGAAGGGAAGGAAAACGACGGATAAAAAAGTGGGTGTGGTGCTATTTTGCCCGATTCGGTATCCCATTCGAGGCAGTGACCAATCAGAGCCGGGATAGAGTTTCGGATTTTTAGTGCAATTCGTGTTGACGCTGGGCCACGCGCCCTCAGCTCTTTGGAAATTCGTCTCACTTCCATTGCTGTTTTTACATAGAACAATGTCGAAGCCGAGACTCCTGATATTGACATCACTTGAGGTTCAGTTCATCCGGTTCTACGGCGATACAAAGCAAAGGCAGACTTGACAGACCGGGAATGTCCAAACGGACGATGCACTGACGACGCAGACGCGCAACGGCGGTTGGGTGATCAGCACTTGCTTGAAGCTAACAAACGCGGGGAAACGCAGCCATCAAATGGTTTGAACTGTTTCTCGGTCTTGGCTTTGCTTGGCTGGTCGGAGATGTTTGGAAAGCCTCGAGAGGTCCGCTTTTCGAGAAGAAGGGAGGAGGCTCCGTCGAAGACAAGGCGTTTGTGAGGAAATGAGACGAACACTTTTGTCCGTGAACTTTTGTTGACCCGAAAGCGCGGGCACGCCTCGTCATGCAACGCCCACACAAACCTCGCGAGCGCTTTTGCCTGGGCCCCGGGCCTGTGAAATTTGCGCTGCGCTGCGTTGCGCAAGGCAAATCTTCGAGGTTTGTGCTTAAAGCTTATTCTTTGTGTCACACTTGTGAACTCCGGAGAAAATGATGGCCATGAAACGAGCCTCGAGCGAGTTCCCCGAGCCCGACCTGAGTCTTGTGCCATAACAGTGCCGTGCCGTGCCATGCCGGAAATAAGGCCGTCTAGCCGACTTATACGAGGACTTCCCAGCCAACGATATGTACAATCGATGACTACTCGCTCTGCTGCTGGGACACGCATCCTGTCGTTTCGGTTTTTTTTTTTTTTGGGGGGGGGAGGGGTTTGCCCCAGAACGTGAGGCTTTGAACTTGGAAAAATGTACGAAGGGTTCTCGATGCATTCAATACGAGCTCACCGTCTGTCCACTATTCTAGTAGTCTGGACCTCTCTGTCCAAGGAAGCTTGTTACCAGATCAACGGTGACAGGTTATCAGACTTCTCCATTTGGATTTGCGCGACTTGGATTGTGATTGTTTTTAGAAGCACCGGGATAGAAGCAAAAAGGTGGGAGGAGGCTGTCACAGCACGTACTTCGAGAGCTGACGTGCCAAAAATAGGAATGAAAGTGAAGAGATATTGAAGAGGAGGGAGCAGGGAAAACTAAGATACACGTGGGTAGATGGGAAAGGGTTCCTATATGCAATGATAGATGGGATGAAAGACCAGCAGACGAGATAGGACTCCAAGGATCTGACAGGTGCTGGCATGTGCCATCACAGAGGCCAAAGAATTGGTAGGTAAAGTGCTTGAGTCGGAAGCGATGCTGGGAGGGGCCTAGATTATATACAGGTTCTCTCGTGGCCTTGCGGGCAGGTGTGTGTCGGGCATGCACCCCTCGGTCCCTACAATAGAGATCATATTCTCCCAAAAGTGCGCAGCAATTCGTGAATAGCTTCATTTTCACGCCTCATATTCCATACCTATGTTCAGGTCCTTCGTCAACCCTAACCCTCACATCTCCGGACACCCCAGTCCTCACCACCACGACAACCACCTCAGTTTCACCCTATGCGCCTATGTATCACCACGGCACTTCCCCCTCCTTATCCCTAAACGTCCCCGTTGGCCCCCCTTCCTCCTGCAAAACCCTCACCACAATCTCCGCCGCTTCCCAAGGCTCTTGCGTCCCCTTAAAATCATTCAACCCCGTCTTCGTATATCCCGGACAAACCGCATTGACCTTCCACTTCTCCCCTCCTCCCTCCTTGGCATGTCCCAATCTCCACGCCAGATGCTTTGCGTACATGTTCAACGCCGCCTTGCTGGCGCTATACTCGGTGTAATGCCTCGTGACGTAATCCAAGTCGAAGGTACGGCTGTTGGCTTCGTTGAAGGTGTAGGATATGGAACCTAGTTTTGAGCTGAGGAAGACGATCTTCCTCTCTGGCTTTGGGGATGCGGATAGTAAGGGGAGAAGTTTGTCGGTTAGGAGAGCGGGACCGATGAGGTTCGTGTCGAAGACGGAATGCCACTCCCCTCTTTCTATCTCTGGCGCGTGTGGGTCTGCGACGTGTGTGAAGAGAGAAGAACAGGCGATGGCGGCGTTGTGGACTAGGATGTCTAGGTGGCCGTGTTTGGTGGAGATTTGGGCGGCGGCGGCGGAGATGGAGGTGTCGGAGGTTAGGTCGAGAATCAGGGGTTCGAGGGTGGTGGAGGCGTGGAGGTTGGGGAGGGAGTGCAGGGTGGTGATGGCGGACTCGACGGAGGGGAGGCGGCGGCCGGAGAGGATGATGTGGTAGCTTTTGTCGAGGGAGGTGCCGAGGTGCTTGGCGATTTCGAAGCCGATGCCGCGGTTGGCACCGGTGATGAGGACGATGGTTTTGGAGTCGGGGGCGGTGGTTGCCATGATGGGAGGGTTTGGCGTGCGCCGGCTGGAAGATGTTCGATTGTTGGCGGGGAGGTGAAGAGGATCGTTGTTAGCGATGTGTCCTGGGGTGTTGCTGTTTTTGTCGTCGTCTCTGGTTCTGTTCGTCTGAACATCGTGAGCTCTTTATACCATGCCACACGTCATGGTGACGTATCCGCGGCCGTCTCGTGAACCATTTCAGAGCTGCCAACCCAGCCCCGATATTCGTCCCGATCATGTCGATGGAACGGCTTAAATGGTAATCGCCGAAGTTTGACGGCGTCAAGTACCTGGCATTTCGTCATAACTCCGGTCGTCAATCACCTGTTTTGGTGGTGTTGAGTACCTTCCTGGAGATAAGCCCTCCATAAGCGTAAACTCCGCCATCGACCAAGGTCGACGACAAAGTAAGCCCAACAGCCCTCAATCTTTGTAGACAGGTTCTTCACCCGTAACCTCCTCAAACCAATTCGGCATCACCCCTCTCCACCAGTCCCTTCGCATCTGACCACCTCAAAATAACGATATCCCCCTCTTTGCCCGTGAGCACACCATCGACATCGACTCCGTGACACTCAATCTCCGCGTCCTTCAACAGGCGAATGAACACGGCCGAGTCGAGGTCAGGGCTGTCAATCATGCTAATATTCCCCGCCGTGTCGTTCAAGTTCTGCATCGCTGGCGGGAATGTGCCGAGAAACGAGTTGAGGTAGTGGTTGTGCAACAAAAGCTGGTGTCTTCTCGCGTAAGCCTCTTCGATTTGCGACATGCGTGTTCGGAGGTTGTCGTTGGAGATGTAGTGGAGGAGGTGTTTATCGATCTGTTCGCAACATTCCTGTCAATAGTTGCCCCCGTTCGCCTGTAAGCAGAGAGGAAGATATCGGGTGTCATACCTTCGCAATCCTCGTCCTCAAAAACGACCTAACCAAGTACTTATATCTCTCCAACTCCGTCTGAATAACAATCAGCGCAAAATTGGTCTTGGGATCCATGTCGCCCGTCATCTCCTCCACTTTCTCTATTTGCCGCTTGATCTTGTCGTTGATGCGCTCGAACAGGCCATTGGAGGGCCAGGGAAGTAGTTCGGGTGTAGAGCGCTCGGCGACCCAGGCGCGCGTCAGGTCTTGCAGGTCGCGCGTTTCTTGCGGGATCTGGTGCGAAACGGGGTCGACTTCGCGGAGGATGTCGTCGATGTCCATTATGGCTTGTTGGTTGATTGAGAATTGGGGTGAATCGGGTTGTGCGGTGGGCGCAATGGGTGGTTGAAGAGGGAGAAGGGAGGGAGGGGGAGGGGAGAAAGTTGTCGCATTTTTCGTGACGGGATTTGATCTCGACTTCACAACCCACATGGAAGGTCAGGCCTCGAACGCGGGGCAGATCCCACCCCGGATTTCTAGGGGCTCGGCGGGCTGTTACGGCGATCCAGTGGAGCGGTCCATCCCGCTTTTAGTGACGTCGATGCCCGCTGCGTCCCTTACCCTAACCTTAACAGAGCAGGGGTCTCATAGGGGTGCGCCTGAATTCATGTAAACATCACGGCGAGTATCTGGATGGGAATGTGGTCGGAGTGTGCGTCTTTAAACTGAATGATTGTTACATGTGGTATTATCATTGGGGTAGAAAACTATAACCGCCTGGATATTGCAAGTGTTGCCCTTTCCTTGCCCTCCGTTCCGCTCCTAATCAAATCATGTCTATGCTCTTATCAGAGTGTGTTGGCGCCCGAGTCATTGTGTTCATGAAGACTGAGGATTTTCTGACCCCAGTCCGAATCTGAGGCTCTTCGGGAGAACATCAGCTTGTACATGAGAGCCGGGTTGGGAGGTGGATCGGGCGACATCTCACCAGCGCTAGTTGATGTTGGTGTAAGCACTGTTGTGCCGTCGGATGATGACTCCTCCCTTGTCTCGACCTCCAAGGCCGAGTCCGATGTTGAGGCATCAGCATCATCAATGTCCTTTTGAAGGATGTCCTCAGTACTGGGTACTGTCTTCTGGTCCGCGCGTCCTGTATTCTCGATCTTCTGCCTGTTTTTCCTCCTTTTGGCCAGGGACGATCCTTCAAGTTTGCCAAGGTCGGGGATAGGCTTGGAAGGACACATCGGGATCGAGTTCAGACCGATCACTATCTCCGTTAACTGTCTCCCCTTGAGTCTTGCTGCTCTCGAATTATCGTCCGCATTGTCGTCGGCTTCATCGCGTTCTCGATCTGGCTGTTTGCCATTATTATAGCGCTTCTCGTCCTTGACAGATTCGTTTTTGACAACCTCAATTTCATCATCTGTCCAACTAACGTTGTCCTCTTCCTCCTTGTTCTTGTCATGTAGACATTTTCCCTCCGTGGCCGCGGCTTCTTCGTCCAATTTGTCCATATCATCCACTTTGACCCCTTGCTTTCCTGGTCTTTCATCCGTTATGGTCGTATCGTCCACCTCCCTGGATTGCTTGATCTTCACCCGTCTTGTCGTCCCAGTCGGCAGTCCTGTGCCTTGTCCACTTGCCATCCGCTCACAGTCCCCTAACCGCCGCCTCAAGAACCATTCAACCGAGTGACGGCCATGGCCACTCTTTGCGAATCTCTCTAATGCCTTTCTTAGTAGCGAATCCCATTTCGCAACTTCTTTTGGGCCTCCTTCGCCCTCTGTTTTATTGTATGGTGGCTGTGTGGCAAGAGGCTGCGGCGCGGTGGACGACGAGCGTGACGAAAGGCCTGTTCTCAAGAGCGAAAAGTCCTCCCTGGAGCGGTATATCGTGCAGGCGCGGTTGTGAGGGTAGTAGAGGGTGATCTCGTATACAGGAGACTCGTCTTCTTGGCTCCTGGACTTTGACTTGCGCTTCGATTTCCCCTTCGGCCTGTCCTTGTCCCGAGCCTCTGAATCGGAATCTGGCCTGGGCTTGTGCTGAGCTCGGACTCGAGTGGCTATTGGCAACGTTCGGGTCCCATTGTAACTGTTGTGATTCTTTTGGGTGTGTAGTTGAGGCTTGAATCTTGTCTCAGACAGAGATTCCGATGTCTTGGAGGCTCCCTCCAGGTCGGGTGAGAACACCAGTGGGACCAGCATTTTGCTTCTCGCGTAGTCTGTGAATTGTTGGTGATGGGAGGTGAGGGATATCTCAGGATAGATATTTGAGGTGACCGAATCGGGGATTAAGATTAGAACATGGGGTTGATTTCCAAGAATAAGTTCGCTTGATGGAAGCGAAAAGAGTTGAGAAGGAAAAGAAAGAAAACAAACCACACCGCAGCCGCGATGATATATCCCACGCTGATGCGGAATGTGGATATCACATGTGTCCCATTGTACTAGTTTCGGGACTTGAAAAGTGTACTGGAACGGGACCTCATTCCAACCGGGAGTGGTTACCGGACGTGTTGCTGGCAACACAGGCGGTATCAAGAGCAAACCGCAAGGTCGCACAGCAGGCGGTTCAGGTGGCTCAACAAAGAAGGTGCCTCGCAAGGCTGATTGGACTGGCGAACCAGGAGGGGACGGTTTGGCACGGTAGAGCCGACATTCTCACCCGAAACGAACTATTTGGCTAGACCGGCGCTGACTATGCACCATGGGGATCACTGTGATTTGTAGAGTCAGACACCGATGATACCGCCTTTTCCGGCTATCCATTAGATTGAGCATTGTCGAGGTTGGTATGCCTAACAGGCCAGTCGGTGCCCGGTTGGTGGGAGATGATGTTGTCAAGTGGGAAAAGTGTCGAGTTGTCAACAGCCGAGCTTTGGTTATTACGGCTCAGGGTTGTCATTTCGGTAAAGGGTCCGTGAGATATACCGAGGGTTGTGGATGTGTATAAAAACTGTCGTGAACCACAAGGTGGTATTGACATGTTCTCGATTTGTGAAGTTGAAAGCAAAAAATGACAGAGGCCGTCAAGTGGCCGTGGACTACACTGACAAAATCGGGTATAGCGCGTTTCTGCTCCAAGCCCTAACCCCTGCCCTTCTGAAACGCAACGGCTCTTTGCAGTTTAATGCGACTTGACCACATGGGGCCGTGCAACCCCGCACCTTGGGGTACGTACCACTACCAATCCGTTGCCCGGCTCCCGTGCGGATGATAACACAAGGAACGAGTTTGTTTTGTTTGACTTTCACAAGACCTGTTGGACATGATCACCGACTTCGACATAATTTGCCCGACGTTTATCGGTGTATTGAGGTTCAAAGAGCAACTGACTTAACAGAGGTCAAATTGCCCTTCGTTTGAGTACTAGGCGTCCAATCAAGAAACCTTCTGCGCCAATGCAGCACGAGAGCTCACAAGCATGTCGACTGTGCCTGCGTGATCACCAGCAGATGCGAATATTGGGAGATGTGATTCTGATTGGAAAGATTTCTTCAAATCGTGGTCAACATCAACACCAGAATTGACTTGACATTCACCACTGCAGATAACCTACTCCATGATTTCTTCCCAGAGATTGCTGAATTCAACTTTCCCGTATTGAAGCAGACAGTGTTGTCTGCGCCTTCTTCGGACCCAAGGGAGCGAAAGTGGAAAGTGGACTGCAATGGTGGACCCCTCCCTTCCCCATGCATTGTCAGCAATCCCTGCCAACCTTGCATTGCCCTCTCATGTTCCCTTCACTTTCCTTTGCACCTGCCCCAACAGCTCCAGCTTTGTTTTCCTGTTTACACTTTCTCCCTTTGATTGATCTCGGAGCTCTTCAACTTCTTGTTGACATTTGTGAAAATTTCCATTTTCCCCTCTCTCGACAAACAGCTTTTGTTATCCACCCCCGCCTCAAGATACTATCACAGCTATCTTTGCGCATCGCATCGGATTGGAACATCGTCGCCTTGTCATCCTTTCTTCAGCAAGACTCAACATCGCCAACTACAGCCATGTCATTGCAGGACGTATACAAGAGGTTCCTTGGTTCGCCAAGCGCCTCTGCGCTCTCGGACGACGCCTCCTTACACTACATCACAACCACCACCAGCGTTGCCGGCGCATCCAATATCACAAAGCATCTATCTACCGTCGCCAGCCAGGTGAAGAAGGAGAAGGAGACCGTTCTCTATGCCATCGAAGGCCAAGATGCCCTCGCCCTAGAGGTCAACACCTCCCTCGAATTCCTCATTGATGGAGGCCCCTATCTCCCTGGTCTGGACGACAATTACGTCGCCGATCGCAAGGTCAACTTTACTATTGTGAGTTGCCAAAGTTTCCCCTCTGAAATCCAGCCAAGTGCTAACCCCGCCCTTGACAGTTCCACATCGTAACCTTCAACAGCGACGGCAAGATCACACAAATCCGACAAAGCTGGGACCAAGGTTCGCTCCTTAGGCAAATCGAGGTTATTGGCAGGTCCGGTCGCAACTGGCCAATTCGCGACAGCAAGGATCAGATCAACCTGATCAACAGATGCATCAAGGCAGGCGGCACTCCCGCTACCGACAACCAAGGCTCCACGAGCACCCGTCCCAAGGCTACCAACGCCATGCGCGATCCTCATGCGTCGCTTTCTCTGTTCGCTCCTCGCGAGGAGGTCGCAACCCCATCTGAGCCCGTTGCCTCTCCCAAGGCTGGTTCCGCGAAGCACTTCCAGCCCATCCGTCTCTTCGAGACTGACGAGAATATGCCCGAGATACCCGATACACCTCAGTCGATCCATTCTGTTCAACGCAAGGTGAAGCCTGATCCGACAAAGTACAAGCACTTCGACTTTGCCGACGGTTCCGATCCCGCCGACGCACCCCAACCTGGTGTTCCCTTCGACAAGAAGCCCAAGACCAAGCATGACAGCCAGTGGTCTTTCGACGACTTTAACTCCCCCGAGAGGCCAGCTCCTACCCGTACCATTGTCAAGAGTTTCCTTAGCAGCGTTGACGACGAAGACCACCAAGGCCCTTCGACTCCGCAAAACACGCGTAAGCTGCGCCGTGATGATGCGACTCACTTCAATGTTGGCAACGACGGCCCATCTCCCGAGGTTCAGAGGAACAACCGCGGCGCTGGCACGAACGCAGCCTCTCACTTGTACGACGACGACCTTATGAAGGCTGACGGTAGTGCGCCATCGCCGGTCCAGAGAAACAACCGCGGCGCTGGCACGAACGCAGCCTCCCATTTGTATGACGACGACCTCATGAAGGCTGACGGTAGTGCACCATCCCCGGACCAGATAAACAAGCGCGGCGCTGGTTCAAACGCAGGCTCCCACTTGTATGACGACAACCTCATTAAGGCTGATGGTAGTGCGCCATCACCTGCCCCCCGTCCGCTAAGCAACATCACCAACGCCAAGAACAGGGAGAAACACTTTAAGCCTCACTTTGAGATCTCTGATGAATCGCCCCAGGCTGAGAAGGGTGTCAACGGTCGCTCCAAGGCCACCGAGGATCGCCAAGCGGCTCAGCGTGGATTGGAAAGTCACTGGTCGATGGAAAACGAATCGCCTGTACAAAGAAAGGTGAATTCGAACACCGGAATCACTATTGCAGGTGATGGTATGGGTAGCCGAAAGGGATTCGAGGCCAGCACCGCTGTCAACAAGGGCATCACTATTGCCGGAGATGGCATGGGCGGCAAGAAGGGAACGCAGCGGAACTGGCTTACTGAGGAGGAGGAGCCTCAGGACCTGCACCTCCAAAATCGAAATCCCGGCAAGAAGCAGACCTCGAAGTCTGATAACTTTTGGGACTTCTAAGTGGTGCCGTTAATGGGAAGAGTGGGAACTTGAAGGTCTTTGTTTGGTATACTGTCGTCATCTTGTTTTCTCGCGCTTGATATCAGCTGCTGTTTGTTTTTCTTGTTTTCACTTTTTTAAGGAGGGGGGGTGTCAACCACTGCTCCTGGACCCATGTTTGGAGAAACAGTACGTTTGAGTAACAGAGCCATAGGGGACAAGAGAATAGGTCCTTAGCTTTGTAGGAAGTTCGTTCAAAAGGAGGAGGAAGATGTCTGACTTCGAGTTTTCTGGTTTGTGGGAGACCCTGGCTTTACAAATACCAATACGAGAATGAGAAAGATGAACAGATATGGACGATAACACGTATATGGATACTCTGCTCTAGTCTAGTAGACAGATACATAATATACAGAACCATGGTGTCTGAAAGTTGACACGCTCCTCTCTACACTTATGGTGGACATTGATTGTCATTCACAAATCGATAAACGTATCGTGGCGTGGAATAGTTTTGTTCCTTGTGACAAAGAGACATGTGTCATCAGGTTTAAACCTAGGAATAGAAGAGGGGGAGGGGGGTCGAACGCAAGACTGGGATCAAGTATAGCATACTTAGGTAGTGTTAAGATCAGGATAAATATTGGTAAAAAAAAAAGAAAAAAAAAAAAACCCATCAATGTAGTTCTTCCTATCGTGTTTCTTCGATCTGTTGGTATCACCTGATTTATTCCTGGTGTGCTTACTCCTGCATGCGGCCAAAAAAGAGAGATGATGCCAGAGATAGACGAGACATACATACATCAGCGAGAGTAGACTAGTCAATTACTGTGTAAGAAAGGAAGGTGGGGGG
>JAPEUU010000942.1:0-12036 GCA_027946425.1 Neurospora sp. IMI 360204
GTGCAGCGGGCACATGCGGAGGAGGTGTTGCTGCTGGTGGTTGTGGTGGCGGTAAGTAAACCCTCAATGACATTCTTGAAGGCTGATTAAGATACTGACATTTGTGGTATGAAGGCGGTGGATGCTAGGATTCCCAATACCCCGGATTTATATGTCACGATGGTTTCTTTAATGGGAAATGCTTGCTTGAATATCATAACCGTCATTATCAATTCGTGTTCTGTCGTTTTTCACGATCGATCCTGTTGTTTGTTCTATCTAGAGTTATTTGAACTGACCAGAATGAAATACCAACACACTTTCATTGATACCTGTTTGGCGCGCGATCTGTCTTATTGTGGCTTGGAGGATATCGCCGTCATCATAAGCTCACGAAGGATCAATAGTTACTGGCCCGTTAGGCGCCAAGATATTGGCTTGTAACACTCAAAAGAATAAAGAGGGGGCATTACCCACTATTCGACAATCTGGTCTGACACTGCCACTTTCACAATTGAGATCAGGCACCAACACACCATTGAAAGTCGTTAATCGCGGCATTGGCATTGCAGCTAATTCTACTCGTTGCTCATTAATACATCAATCGCGGTACGCGTCGAAGTCATACTCATTTCTAACTGTGCTAACTTTGTATACCATATACGCCTACAGAACAACCTCATATGAGCTACTTCCCGCAAGCCATACATGCATGCTGAAGCCCGACGACATCCGCGACGAATTCTTCAAGATGGCAACAACAAAAACTGGGAACAAGCAAACTCATGAGTTTGTATGCGAGCTTCGAAAATACCCAGTCGGACCACCTCAACAGCCGCTAGCCTTGCTAGAGCTCTCGCCAGCTACATCCAAGCAACTACTTTCCAGGACCTTCGACTTCGAACCCAAATACTCCGGCGAAGATCTCTTAAATCGAGTAAAGCAGCTCGACGCATGGACAGGAGATCAACTTGGTTTTCTCGATGAAGCCCTCGACAAGTTCCTCTTCAAAGTCCTTGTCAACGACACGGACACAGACACAGACACTACCAAACCCAAACCGAACCCTACACGGCTAATAAAAGAAGAGGAGAAGATCAGCAATTTAGTACCACAGACTCAGACTATCATTAAGTCGTTCGTCGCACTCAGTTACTGCTGGCACTACCCCAACTGGTCCGTAGCCCTCGGCCTCCAACAACATGGCGGCGATCCAACAAACATCATGATCCCCGACAGCCCCCTGGCGCCCGCCATGTTCGCAGCCTTCCTTGCCGAGCGCTCCAGTCCCGAGGAGCCAGTCTGGTTAGACCAGTGGTGCATCGACCAAACCAACGACGAAGAGAAAATCGTCGCCATAGGCGCCATGGACGCGCTCTACTACAGCGCTCGTGTAGTGGTGGTCTGTCTGGAGGATGTCCGTCTTAGTCCCGATGACGCGGCGATTATACTCCGGTTCGCCGAGTTTGTGAAAAGGAAAGAGAAGCCGCAGTGGGAGGAGGAGAAGGAACAAATCCGTTTGTGGACGGCTGTGGAACGCATCTTTGCTGCGAGGTGGTTTATAAGGGCTTGGTGCGCGCATGAGTATTGGATGGCGAGGCAGGTGGTGTTCTTGGCGCCTGTTACTTCTGATCCCGAGGCATTGCCTGGGGAGCTTGGGGAGGTGGAGATTGTGAGGTTTGATAATCGGTTTTTGCAGTTGGTGCATTCTGTTGCTTCGAACTGGTTTTCGGGAGAGAATGCGGATACGGCTAGGAGGAGGGAGAGGTATCGAAGGCAAGCATTTGAGGAGGGGGAGGCTTATTATTGGGGTGGGAGGGTGCCTGAGTCTAATGAGGAGAATGCAGAGTCGTTCATCAAGAGGAGGGCATTTGGTATTGCGAACAATCAACACCAAATGGGCGATCCCGAAGCAAAGCTGTTACCGCAAATCAGTTCCTTCGCTGTCATCCAGAGTCTCGCTGCGGGGTTTGAGAGAGACAAACTTTCCGTTTGGCTGAATGCTTCACGCACCCGCCTCTTCATCAAGCATAACAGCCCCCTTTCGGAAGCGGAAAGGTCATGGATAGCGACCGTCGTCTCCCTAGCATCAGGAGACGCCACGGTGCTGGCGGCCGTCGGTCCAACTCTCGCCGATCGCGATAGTCAGCACAGCCAAGTCGGCAATAAAACCCCCAGAGAAACAGGTTGGGCATGCGTGCCCGAGGTGGATGACTACGTCCGCCTCGGCTCAAGCCCTATCTATCCCGCGCTGGATGGCAACCCATCTCTCTCCTCTGATGGACTCGCGCTGGACGCTATCATACTTGATACCTCGTCTGGTATGCAAAGTCCCCACCATACCAGCATGGCGGCAGCTAAAGGGGCGCTGAAATGGTATAGCGAACAGCGAAACAAGTTTCCCTCCTCAACAGAAACAGAATTGGGCGGATGGGAAGACATCGACACCATTAACCCGCTCTACACTCGTCACCTCATTGAAGCCCTCGCTATTCTCTTGGAACTGAGCGACCCTCCATCATTTACCTGGACACGCCTCTGTCTTTCTCAAGCGTTTCCTAGGCCAGGGTCAAAGTACGCGAAGCTTTTGACTCATCAGTCTTGTGTTTCTTTTTTGGAAGTTGGCTTTCGCTCGTTGAGCGGTGCTAGGTCTTCTTTGAAGGCTGTCGTCGATGGCGAGAATGATGATGATGCGAACCTGCGAGCGGTGGAAGATTATCTCAACACCTTCCACTCCCAAAACCCCGATATAACATTCAAAGGCGTCACCGCCTTCCTAGCGATAGCCGAGGGAATCGTCCGCACTGTCTGCGGCGGAGCGAGCTATTATCGCAAAGGGAAAGTCAACGAGACGTATCAACTACAAGTCAGCGATGCGATTCCTCACGGTTTAATAGTCTTTGCTCCTCCTGCTTCTCAATTTCAGCAAACCAAGTATACCATCGCCTGCCCGTTGGCGCTGAGTCAATTGAGGGAGGTGCAGGTTAGTTATATGCACCGGGGGTGGATCCTTGAACAGGAGGAAAGGAACGAGACAGTTCAGGAGCATCCGGAGGGCAGAAAGATTCCAAGATACAGCCTCATAGGCAAAACCGCCTTGTTCATGCCGGTGGGAGGAAGTATCATCAAGCATCCGGAGACTGGGGGGTTGTGTAGGATGGGAGATCCGGTGAGGTATGCAGCTTCGGGGGTTAATAGGGATGGGGAAAGGAGGATGGTGAGGAGGATTGTTGTTGGCGGTGGCAGAGGAGGAGAAGAAGAGACGGGGGAGGTGAGGGATGGAAGGGAGGTGAGAGAGTGGCAGGAGAGAAGAAATGGAAGGGACGTGAGGTCGGTGCCTAAGATAGAGATGGGGATTTTGGGATGGGCGACGACAGTGTTGATAGGGTTGGGGGCGATGCTATGGGGATTTTTTGGGTAGGTGAATTCTCACATGGTGTTTGGATTTGTCGGGTTTGTTGGATTGAAAAAGGTCATTGAGGTTTAAAGTGGTCTTTGTGATATGGTGCAAAAGATGACGACACAAAGAACAGAAAGAGACATGAGTGAAGGAAAATACCGAAGGAGCCACCATGCTGAGGTGGTCGTTCTTTACTGCTCAAAATATTGATGAGTGTCTCGCAAGTGCCGAATTTGGCAGTCATGACATTCGTGCCTGCCTCAAACAAAATGGTAATGAAGTTATGGACCATCGGAAGGAGCACTGGCCAATGTAGCTGCAGAAGATTAGAGGCACCTTGAGAAGAAATCGATTGTTCAATCTGGAGAGACCGTTTTTCGGTTCTTCTCTTTTACAATTAGGACCTTGAGTTAATCTCTTCACCACGCCGAGAAACACCACACACCGGCAGGACCTGCATCACGAACACCGGACAAACCACGGAGTGGGTCCCGTCCTTGAGTCCATCCACTAAAATCCAGGGACTTACAATGCTTCAAGCACCTGAGCTCGGTTTCCATCCACTTCCCTCAACTGGAATCAAGGCAATCATCACCGGCACGGCTTCATCCTGTTTTCTTCTCCCCAATACCAGAAGCTCCCGTCATTTCTGCTTCGGACAGTGTGTGTCACTTTCATTTTTATTTCCGTTTCAAGCGGCCCGTGATGCCATGTTTCCGCTTTCAACCGTTATCGAACTTCGAGCAGCCATATGCCCCGGCGCAAACCGGCGAGTCAGTGGGTTTGGTAGCGAGAGGATGAACAATACCAGGTACTCTGAAGGACGCGCAGCCATCCCACTCCGGTACCCACTCGTCCGTCCCGTCGTCTTCGAGCACCAGCAACTTCATTTGTGGTTCTGGTCGGTCGTCCATCCGGAAATTCACCGTTTCATCTACCGCCCTGCGTCTTCTGCGCCCTCTACGCCCTCTCATCTATCCTCAGGCCCGTCACCGGATATACCCCGGGAATGTCGAAGCATATCTCCATCGGGGGTATAAGTAATCTCCAGGCCTCCATTTGATGGGGTCTGAGGGTATTGATCTCATCTGCTCATCCAACGGGTTTGGGATGATCATGACCGTTAAGAGAATTTGATCGGCCGGAGTCGGCCGGAGTCGGGCGAGGGGCCGGTGGATGGGATGCGCGGGTTTTCGAAGGAAAAACGAGTCAACAAAGGATATTGAAAGGGATGTTGAATGGATTTCAATTGCTAACATGCTGAAAAGAAATTTTGCGCATCAACGGCCATCGGATTGTGGAAATGTTGTGATCGACCAAGTAAACCCATCACAGCCCACACAGCAGTAAAGGTCCACATTTACCGTGCCGAGCGCTGCCCAGGGCATGTATTTGTGCACACCTTGCGTCACCGTACCTCACCGTACCTCACCGTGCTCACCGTGCCTTACCGTGTCTGACCTACCGCGCAGTAGCTTGCCGAGCCGGGTCCGCGTCCGGGTGCAGTTCCCGAACTCCGCTTTTTTCTTACCACTGCGCCCGAGTGGCCCGGTACTAGGTCCGATTCCCCGTTCAGCGCTTAACACGAACCGTAACACCAATGGCAGGAACAACACAATAAATCATATGAGGATCACACCACAATAGAATAAAAATGAGCGTCATAATCGCAAGCATGTAAGCATAGTCACCATTTACCATTTACCAATTTGAACAGATAATATACTTGCAAGAAAGGCAAACACCAGGTACAGCTCCCGTATCATTTTCGGGATTTCTTCCTATATGAATACTCGGGTTTCCCTGCTGCCCTGATCCAGACACTTCAAGACAAAAAAGATTTGAAGCGTTTGAGCACCAGGGCAGGGCAGTCTCAGCTGGACAAACTGCAAACAACAGACCGTTCGCTCGGTTTCGGGTGCAGTTCCCGTATCGAAACCTACCTGCCTCGCCTCCTGTCTCGAGTCTCGAGTCTCATGTGCTACCTGCGTAGAATAATGTCCGAAGTTGTCCAGTCCCTCGGGACGGTGAAGGATACAAACGAATCCCAATATGTGTTGACGCCGGGTGAAGTTCCCGTAACGCAAAGGCGATCGAAGACCAGTCGAGACCGGCGAACTGGAAACCGGCCGAAAATACATTACAGAATCTCCAGTCGGTGAGTCTCCGAGGCAAATATTCGACATCACAAACACCATGTGCTTGCAATCCGGGTGCGGTTCCCGTATCCTCGCGCTCGCGATCCATTATTTTCGAGTCTTTGACGAGGACCATCATTCCCAGCCCGTCCAGACGGGACTCCCGTGAGCCGTCGTGCCGCTGCAGCATCAGATTGTTGGGCAAACATATTGGCTCTCGGACTCGCTTGCACTGTGACACAAACATCTCTCCCACTGCTTCCGCTTTCTCACTGTTTCTGAGGCTTTGACTGCTTCCAGGACTTCCGTGGACTGCCTGATGTCTTACGGTGACATTTTCCATCTTTTGACAAAATCCGAAAGTCCTGATTCTAACCATGGAAAGCACCTTGAAGGCATCGCTACTAGGTTACTACGTCTGCTAAAAAAAATAAAAAAAAAATAAAGAAAGAAAAAAAAAAACGACCGAACGCCTTCCCAAATTGACATGACAGAACGGATTAACAAACCGGACGGACCAATTCCGCACTTCCCTCTCACCGTCCACATATTATAGTACCTCGCAATCCGTCTCACATAGTGTAGGTTGCCAGCCACACTGACCGGTCAAAACTGGATGACGATGACCTGGATCACTTCCATGAATCGAATCCGGGTGCACCTCCTGAAGCAGTCTTCTGTCCCGAGTAATCTAACAAATCACAATTCACCTCAGCTTCTCGTTAACACTGTAACAAACACCCATACCTGTTCTCTCTCCCAGTCTCCCCAGTCTCCCCAGTCTTCCCAGTCTTCCCACCCACGCACGGGCTACCTTTCCGCCCTTCAAGCTCTTCTTACCTTTCCGCTCTCATGCATACCCTTGAGATTTCCAATACATACCCTTGATACCATCCTTGTTGATTTCTACCACGAGTTTATGCATGCAGGACTAAGCCAAGCCAAGCCTAGTAACACCAACAAGGACTATCGATAACCTCGCTGAAAATTGAAAGGCTTCTGGAACACGCACGCACCATTGCCACCGGTGACCGGGCAGACCGAGAAAAAATTATGCCTTGGCCTTACTGCGCACGCACGGTCTTTCCTCCTCCGTCGAGTGCTGAGTTATGCCTTGCTAAGCAGACGCTGATCCCAAGTACCTATAAGTCCTCTTCAGACTCCTTCCTATCCCATGTCCACGGTGTCTACGGTGTCCTTTGGCCCCCATCTGTGCGTGCTGTGTGCCCTGTTGCCATGTGCTGAAGAGTTGGAAGGGTGCACTACTTCCAACGAAGTTAGCATGCCGTGCCGTCGTTGTTGTTTGCTCGCCGGTCAACATGGGTCGCAGGATGTGTGGCGGTTTGAGGATTTCTCATTCGGTCCATTCATTCAAGTGTCCATTCTGGCAGTGCGCGAAAGTTGTTCACCGCTTTATGCGCCCTTTGGAGCCTCTTTTTCGTTTGTGTGCGAATGTGCTATTGGTGTTGTTTTCGATGTGCTCAATTTGATTGTATGTACTGTACAAAGCCCATTTTCACTTTACAACGTCTCACGGTTTAAATGCACAACAGATTAACCAGTTTGTCGGGTTTTTGCATTTTCGATTTTCATGACGATAGATGCCAATGCTAAAATTCGGTGATTAACCGTATACCAACGAATGCCCATCTAAGACAGTATGTTGAGTTTGTAGAAGAAGAGGATATGTTGTGGATGACGAGGATAATGACGATGAACGAGTGCGGCTAGCGTGCGTGCGAACAAGCGAGCAAGCAAGCAAGCGAGTGAGTAAACGAGCGATTTCAAGATATACACAGTAATTTTCTCGCTAAGCTAGAACCACACAAAATGCGAGAAATGGGGTATCCGTTGTGATAAAACAATACAAAAAGAAGTCAACGTAAAACGAGTCGGTGTGTGTACAAAAAGTGTTGTATGAGTGATTGTGTGAGTTTGCTTAGTGCCAAATGCATTATGATGTGGCACAGAAACTGTCGTGTTGGTCATCGCTTTGTACGGATCCGAACAGACGAAACTCCCAAAACCCCGTTCCCGTGTATTGGGGGGCAATGGTGTTTGGTGGCCCATGATGGCCGAAGTGCGTGAAGACATCCTGTCGTTCGTTCGGCTGCCTGGTCGAATGAGTTAGGCCCGGCCTAATGCAGGATGGTTTTTGATGTCGGGTTCCGTTATAACCTGCCGATAAATTGAGACGACGATCCGCGGAGCTGGTGCTGGGTTTCGATGAACCTCGGTATCCAATTCCGCCATCGTACTTCAAAGGGCAAGGCGTGAGTCGAAGATGGAAGTAGCGGTAACACTCGATCCGGTTTCCCCGTTGCTGCTTCCTCCCCTTGCTCACTTTCTCGGTGGTGGTGGTCTGCGTCGACAATTTCCTTCCCTTCAACCAGTCCAGACTTGATGCGGCGGATATTGCGGATATTGCGAATATTCTGGTACGGGTGGGTGTGGTGATGCCCTCGGCATATTTTTTGCCTTCTTGCGACTTTGCGGCGGAGCACTGGAACGCATACGGGTGCGCTTGTTGAGACGCGGCCTGCTGAGCTCCACTTGGCGACGTTGTTGCCTCCTGTGTCATGGGTCAGTTTCAATCTACCCATTAAATGAACCATTGTTCTCAAAACATACACTGCGATCTTCAATTGCTCCTCATCAAACGCGGCCTGATCCTTAATGGGCACGAATGCCTTGTCGTTCTCGGGGGTCGCTTGTCTCTTCTCGAGAACAGTTGCAAGCCAATCGCGAGTCTGGCTGGGTTGAACGGGTTGACTGGGTTGAGGTATCGATCGCTCTTCAATCTTGCCCGCCTCCTCCGCAACCGGTTCAATTTCGGTAACCACTGGTCGGCTGTCGTCGATTCTGGGGAACTCGTCGGCGATTTCGGGTAGGGCTGCTTCGGACAAAACACTGAGGGCGGGCGAACCAGGACCGGAGCCTGGACATGGGATGTAGTCGACATATGCTTCCTCCCGCACCATGTACAGATCGGAACTCAAAGGAACTGCGACATGTTCGTATCGCTCTGGCGTCTTCACAAATGCGTCCAAAACTGAAAGTGATCCGAGGCTCCATAGAAGTTCTCCGGAAAGGCGCGTCCTGGAATCGGAGGAATCATTGCTGTGACAGATGCCGTGGAACTGAAATGGTTTCCGTGAAACGGTAGGGCTTAATGGCGGCGTCGAATCGGATAGCGGTCGTTGTTGCCAGATGGATGAGAAACTTTGTGTAACACTGGTGGCCGTCATGTCAATGTCAGCTGCCATGTGGCCCAAGGTCGGACACACTTGTTCTACTGACCTCTCATCATCATGCTCGGTTGGGTTGAAGTCATCGAAGAGACTCGGCTCGCCGTCGTAGGCGTCGTAAAAACCGTCGAGGTTGCGGCGAAGGACAAGGCCGCAATACCTGAAGTCGAGCAGGTTGAGGGCCTCCATTGTGGAACTCTCGAGGGGAAGGTTGTTGAAGTGTGTGAGGATGATACTTGTAACTTGTAAGGCTGATGATGCCAGGGGACTAGGGTCGAGAGGTCGGGAGGGAGTCGTTTGGTTTTGATGGAAAGAGAAACCAAGATGGAGCTTGGATGGAGACCAGATGGTGGACACCCAAGAAGGTATGGGGATGGCAATCCTCTAGTAAGGAGGCCCTGACTCCACAGCCATCAATGGAGCAGGCGAGGATGCTGGGCGACTGGACGAGGATGGAGGCGATACTAGTAGGTGCTAGCCCAGCGCATTCTCGGGACCCTTCCCCAGACCCGGACAGCTTTAATTCGCAAGCGGAGCGTTGGCTGATCACCAGGAAGTGAGAAGCCGCCAGCGCTTGTGGATTGGTGTCCAGTGCTAGCGGGGGAGTGAAAGCGGACCCGAGACTCTTGACCCAAGAAAGCGGAACTGGGTACTGGGATGATGGATGATGACTGCCCGGGTCTGGCTTGTGCGAGCTATTGTGCTGTCGATGCAGACAAGTAGATGATACAGATGCGATGGATGCCAGGTGGTGGTTATTGCCGTGCTTGGGCCCGAGCAAAAGGTATGGTAGGTTGGGGGCAGCGACCCAGTTCCCCGGGATAAGGGGGTGAGCGTGTGTCTGTGAGACAACGGCCGACGGGCAGCTGCTGCTGGCGACACGGACAAAGAGACACTGGAGGGAGAGATGGGTTGCGGACGATTAGGCCACAAGTGGGGGAGATAGTAAAACAACATTCAAAGAGGGAGGAAGTAAAAGAGAAATGTAAAGGCGAAAAAGGGCGGACTGCTGGTGGGATGGACTCGATGTGTTTGGAAGACCGGCACTGCGCACACTGGCTTGGCTGGCTGTGGCTGGTTCTGAAAACTGCCAGACAGCCAGACACTACCACCTCAGGGCGTCAGGCAGTCGGACCAAAGTGGGAGGGGAAGGATTGGGAACTGCGAATCGGAAACAAAATGGACGAATCCATCCGTGCCATGTTCCCTTCTCTTGACTGCCTCAACTGCTTTGGCCTCGTTCCCCGCGGCGCGCAACGACACAGAGAAGATACCGAAAAAGCGGAGAGTTGCCAAAACCCGTAGTAGTAGTGTACCAGGTAGCTGGTAGTGTGCGAATGCGTGCGAATGGGCAGGTGCTGCGGCTGCTTTGGGCCCCTGGTCGTCCAGTGTTTCAGGAAAGAAGAAAAGAGACCCAGAAACAGCTGCCAACAGCGCCCCAACAAGCACCACGGCGACTCGAACGATACTGTGCCAGACGTCTGTTGTTCACAGAAATGTGACAAAAATAAAAGAGAGAGGAAATGAGAACAAATAAGGTAGGCAAGGAGGCCAGGGGACGACCGGCATTAACCCCAAACGGGTAAGGTGTGTGGTCATGTCGTCGCTCCAAGACCAATGACGCGAGGAAAATCATCGGCAACGACGGCAGCGTCCGCGGTGCGCTTCCAACACAGGACAAGGGAGGCATGGAACAGGCACACGGAGCAGGGCATCTTGAACACCGAGAACGCTTTCTGAGGGGCCCTGATTTACGGATTTACGGATTTATTGGAGCCAGGGTGCAACACACACTCCAACACACACTCGACAGGGGTCCAAAAGGCCCTGGAGGTGCTCAAAAGGGCACCCAGTACAGTGCTCTTCCGGCCTCCGGGGCGCTGGAAAGATAAAAGACAAAAGTCGAGACAAAAAACCATCAAAAGGGCCCGGCTTCGGGTCCGTCCAGATGCAAGGAGGAGCAACTTAAGACATTTCATTTTCTTCCGCTTGTCATTTTCCGTCTCGACTCTTTTGTTTCCCAAGACCGGCGTGAAACGGCAAGCACTGCAGGCAGAGGCGGACCAGCCGACATGCGCCTGCCATTTTCTGTTGGGCAGTTTGGGCACTGAAAAGGCAGGCGAGACAGGCGCTGCGGTCCTGGCAGCAAAAAGCACTTGCCCCATTCTGATTGACAGGCCTACAGGCTTCAGGAATGAAGACAAGGGGATTGACACATTTCCACGTTGTCGACAGACCGGACACAGGAAAGCTAACAGAAACTGACAGACCACAAAAGATTGGTCATTTGCACAAGCGCGACACCTCAGACACGGCCAGGAGTCCAGGACTGTCTGGAGCACACGGGGCGACTGGAAGCGCTCCCGAAAATGATGAGCGCAGGCTTCGAGGGGGAGGAGGTCCGAAAGAGATCGGGGATTAATAACGGTCTTAAGGGGTCTCTTTTGTTGGCGATGGTCGTCGCAAGTGGTCGGACCATAATGACGCACGTTGCACGAGTTCGCAGTCGATCTATCTCACAAAGAGAACGACCTCCGTCTCCAGCTCTTCCCAAAGCCGTTGACGGGCCCAGGGGGGGGAGACCGGGAGGGCAGCGACGACTCGGAATGCTTCCCACTGTGTCCACTGCACCTTGTGCATAATTGGAAGGCTCCATCCTCCTTCCCCCGCGGCGGCGGAACAAACACGACCTTCCGCGCCTCTAGCGTGCTAGCTTACATAAGTGCCCGCACTGAGGCTAGACAGGGGGGGTCTCGCCAAGTCGAACTTTGGCTTCTTTTCGTGGAAGCGCCTGCCACTTTGGGGCTAACCTTTTACGACATGACTCGATCTCCAGCGCGTCGTTGTTGCATTTTTATCATTCGCTTCCCGTGGACAAAGCAATGGGGTGCTCGATCGCTCGATACTCGAGAGACAGCGAGATCACCATCAACCACCACGGCACCACACGTGCGAACAGTCCCGGGAGTGCGGCACTCTTTATACCTTGGCCCTGAATGTCTGTGTTGGGACTTTTTTTTGTTGTTGTTGTTGTTGTTGTTGTTATTTTTAACGTCTACTTCCGCCTCCCGTAGGACATGAGACGTGCCACAGCGGTGAATTTAGTGTACAAAGATAAGAGCTTTTGTTGTTGTTGTTGTTATTTTTTAACGTCTACTTCCGCCCAGTGTCTCTATTCCATTCACCAAACCAGCAATCCGAGGGCAAACCGAGGCCTATAGCCAGTGTGTCTCACGTGCTGCCCATAGCGTAAACGCGGCCCAGCACCTCC
>JAPEUU010000943.1:0-12031 GCA_027946425.1 Neurospora sp. IMI 360204
ACCTCTCCACCCCCTCCCCATACCCCAGAAACTCACAAAGCATGCCTCCCTCGTCAAACACTCTCTTCATCATCTCCTCCACTTGCTGCTTCTCCCAAACCGCTCCATTCCTGCTGCTCTCCAACATCTCAAACCCTCCTCCACCCTCCTCCTCCTCGCTATTTCTTCTTCTTCTCCTCCACATATACCCCTCCTCCTCCTCCTCATTCAAAAAACCCTTGTTGTCAAAATTATTCTCCTCCCAAGGACTTATATCCCGCTCTCGGCGATAAAAAGAAGAAGATGGTGAGCGGCGATTCCACCACTGTCCTCCTCCCCCTCTTCCGCTTGCGGAGGCCAGATTTTCCAAGGAAGAACCTACACCGAAACCGAAACCGGGGAACGCGGAGGAACCAACTGACGTCGTCCCGGATGATGTCGAATCTGGGGTTTTTGGTAGTACGGTGGGGAAGGAATTGGTGGGAGTAACAGCAAAAGCCACCGTCTCCGCCCACTGCAAAAGCCAGTACATGTTTTGCGCGGTATGCAGCTCTATGCTGTCGGTGTCGTGCAGCCGGAGCGATTGCGAGCGCGACCAAAGGAGGGTGCAGATTTGGGAGATGTTGGGGAGGAGGGAGGATGTGCACTGGAGTTCCGGTTGAGGATGGGGCGAGGAGGAAGAGGAGGGAGGGGTTGTAATGCGCTTTCGGTTGTGGCGTTTGCCTTTGCCTTTACCTCTGCAACGCTGCTGCCGTGAATATGGCGCTGGTGGTGGTGAGGGTGAGGAGGAGGACGAGAAGGGACTGGAGCTGGAAGAGGCATGACGGGTTTTGAGTTTGCGTTTCCTCCTCGCCTCTCGTGCGGACGCGGACTGGGTCTCGTTCACAGACGAGATGTTGGTGTTCGGGCTGTCACCCCCACGAGCCCCCCGATTCACGCAATGCGCCCTGATATACCGCTTAGTAGCCTCAAGACAAGTGTCTTGCACCATTTTAATTGCTTGCTGGCATTTTTCTGCCCTCTCCTGAGAAGCCGACACTGACGGCTCTGATCCAGGACCATATCTCGCCGACGAACTGGATCCAGGATCAAGGGCCGGTGATGCTGATGCTGATGAAAAGGGGTGACACCACTCCTGATCAGTATAAGGAAAGAAAGGTGAAGATCGATGGGTGTTTCCGGGTGCATCGTCATCTCTCTCCTGTCCACAGCTATAACTGTTTTCATAATGACTGCTTACTTCGCCTTCTTCACTGCTGCCTGAGATGGTTGTCCAGCCTTGTTCTCTTTCTTCGGAAGATCCTCGGTGTTGGTGTTGTTCGTGCTGAGCAGCCTGAGTACCATTGGTGTGACTACCACCAGCCAAACCCCAAAACCCCTCCCCTCTTCGCTCCCGGCTCCGTTCCCTACTCAGCTCCCCACGCTCTTCCCCATCCAGCACCATCTGCCAACTCCTCTTCTTCAACTGTCTACCCACCCCTCTTAGCAAAGGCTGGGAAGTCATTCCACTCTCGGTCCGGTTCGGAGTCGGGAACAAGAGACGACGAGGTGTCGGAACCCGGGTCAAGGGGCTGATACTCCGCGAGGAAGGTAGAGGATTGTCATGACCGTGACCAGTGGATTCATACCCAGGGCCAGTATCGTTGATGGTACCGTTGTAGTACATGGGAATCTGAGCGAATATGGTGGAGGGTGAAGGTGAGAGACCTGGTTCTTGCTTTATCTTGACGGTTATTGTTGTTTCTGTCTCTGTCTCTGTCTCCGCCGAAGCTGAGCCTGGACGAAAGGTGGGAACCGAGGATGAGGTTGAGGTTTTGAGTCTCTTTGGGGAGCGACGAGAATGGGAAGAGGAGGAAATGGGGGCGGTGGGGGGTTGTTCGTCTTCGGTTTCTTCGTTTCCGTTTCTGTTTCTGTTTAGAGGAACATGATCGCGAGTCGCTTCCACTTCCCAGGCACGAGCCCTCCTCGTCTTGGCTTTCGAAGACCTCAAAGCAGAAGCAGAAGCAGAAGCAGAAGACGGCCCATCCCACCTGATGGGTTTGAACAGCCCCATCTTTGGCATTACTGCTGCTTCCATTCCCATCCCCATCCCCACCCCCGTATTATCCATTCCCGTACCCATACCCATACCGGTACTAGGCATCACAGTCCTCTCCACCCTCTCCACCACCACCCCTTCCCCTTCCCCTCTCTCTTCCCAGGTACCACAGCCGCAGCCACAGCCGCAGCCACTCCCACTCCCCATCTCATTCTCGGACCTCCCCGAAAAGTATCCCATAACTTCTTCTCCTTCCACCTGCACCTGTTCCCCATGTGGTGGCATCCGTGGCTCCCACCTCTTCATCGGTACCGGTACCGGTACCGGTACCGGTACAAAAACCGGACTACTTGTAGGTGATCCCTCCTCCTCCTCTTGCTTCTGCTTAATCACTACCGCCGTCGACTCACCCGACCCGCTGGAATTACTTCCCCTGTTACTTCCCCTGTCTCCGCTCAACGACAACGCAGGAGGTCGAACCGATTTTGACGGTCCCGGCCCCATATTCATGGCCGACTGTCGCTGGCGCTGGCGCTGGCGCTGGCGTCTATGCTCAGCCAGTCCAGGCGTTGGTTCCGGTAGCCTTGGTTCCGGTAGACTTGGTTTCGGTAAACTTGGTCCTGGTAAGCTGGGTAGATAAGTCGGGAATGCTTGCTCCACAACCCTAGGTCTAAGTCTACAAGTAGAAGGGCCGTAACCCATCGCCGTCGCCGGATAATCTAGCCAAGAACAAGAATCGCCTTCGTCGGGAACAGAAGGACGAGAGGGACGAGAGGGATGATGAAAGACGCTGGCGGAAGAATTGTAGATGAAGTCGCTTGGTGATGCTGGTGCTGGAGCGTGGTGGTAGTCTGCCGGTGTTGGTGTTGGTGTGTCGTCGTGGTATGGAAATGGGAGTGGGGGTTCATCTGAAGGTTCTGAAGCAGGAGTTGGTGGGGGTGGTTGTTGGAGGTGGTGGTGGTGGTCAAGGTAATGGTTAAATGGTTGGTAGTAGTAACTGTTATGATCCATGGTTTGTTGTTTGATGCTTCTTCTGACCCAGCAGAGAAGTTGGCAGGCAAGGCAAGATGTGAGGCAAAGCAACTGGAGGCAAAGTTGTTTGGATAGCTGAAAGCCGAAAGGGCGCGCAAAAGAGACGAGACGGTTGATTACTTTACTGGAGAATTTGTTGAAGCCGGAAGTCTGGAGGTGCGAAAGAACATAGATAAATAATCAACAATAACAATAAAACATTGACATGAACTTTAACAGGTGCCAGTAACTACCCTTACCCGCCTTTTGTGGAAGTCATCAACAACCGCTCGCGAATCGGAATGCGTCCGGCAAGCCACGAGCGGTAGTCAATGAATCGCTTTGTATCATGTACCTGTATTTGTGTTGACTGTGTGTCTGATTCATACACACATCTTGCGGTATCGGCCGGGCGGTCATGACAAACGGACAGCTCACTGTTGATAAGTGACATGATAGCTCTATACAATGGGAACGGGAAATCAATCACTTCGCGGATACCGGGAAGCACAGACAGGGCAGCAGAAATCAAAGACCGGGAAAGTTATCCGGTAACAAAGCCTCTGGTAACGATCTTGATTCTGATGCATCACCAGCCATTCATTCTTACTCCATTAACATTAAATGTTACGCTTCGCTTGCTTGGCTTTTTGCTTCCCATAGGTGTGCGTCTATGCCCTCTTTCATGGGGAAAGTCTAGGTGTGCCAGATGACGACTCTGCCGTCGACACCGCTCGCTGTTGTGTCAAGTTAGCATCAATAATTCTTGAAACCACAGCCTGTTTTTGAAACACCAAAGAAAAGAAAATACTCACAGCTGAACTTGGTCACCCGTCCTCCACTCTCCTCAAACGGCCTCAGCATAGTAACCGTATTCTGATGCACCGTCTTCAACTTGGTATCATCGTTGCTGACCTTACCCTTCAAGTCCATCTGCTTGAACATGTTCAACGCAGACTCCTCCCTATCCTCACCACCAAGACCCGGTCTTCCAGCCTTGGCCTTCTCCAGCGTGCCCGCCAACTGCCAACCTTGCTCGCCACCCTGGAAGCGGAACGCCTCGCAATCGTAACCCGCAGCAATGATCTCGGTCTCTCCGTTCCAGAAGAGACTCATAAAAGGCAAAAGCTGCGTGTTGATGCTGATCACCGCCTTGGGCGGCTGCTCGGGTGCAGAGGGGTAGACGACAGTGATGGAGGAATCATGCGCCGCGTACGCCAGAGCGTCTCCGCTCGGCGAGAACGCAACGGAATGCACCCAGCCAGCAGAGTTATTCAGAAACTCGCCGCAGACCGTGTTGAAAGGCAACCTCTCGCCCCACGGGCTGGGCTCGGGACGCTGGTCGGTGCCCTTGATGAAGGCCGAAAACACGCGGGCGTGGGCGTCGGTGGAGCCGGCAGCGAGAAGGACGCTGTTGGGGTGCCACCCCACAGAGGTGATGGTCGACCGGATCGGCTTCTTCAGGTGCTTGGATACCCACCAGTCGTTTTCCTCCTCGAAGTAGCAGATGGCGATGACGCGGTCACCGGAGCCGACGGCGAACTTGGCTTCCGAGGGGGACCAACGGACGAAGGTAGCGGCGCGGGAAATGCGGAGGAGCACGAGGGTGGGTTTGTAGCCGGTGGGGGAAGGTTCCCAGACGAGGGCGTTGCGGTCTGTGAGTTGGGGTTGGTTGTTAGTTGGGAATGGTTAATCGGGTGCCTCGGTTGCGAAAGCAAAAGGGGGCTCACCCTGGGAGCAGGTCACAATGCGCCCGGTGTTGGGAGCAATGTCGACGCTGGTGACGAGCTTGTCATGGCCCTTGAGCTCGTCCTTGAGCTTGAAGGCATTGCCGACTCTGCCGTAGAGCTCGACCTGGGTGTCGCGGGCAATGGCCAAGGTTTGGCGATCGGCCGAGAACGAGTGGTCGGCGATGGGGTGGTGGAAGAGATGGTGGACCTCGGGAGCAGCCATTGTGAGTTGTTAGGTCGATAGGAGTATAGCTCTCTACTACCGCGCTCGGAATCGGGGACGGTGATGACGGAGAGTGATGTTAGTGTAGGTTGGTTCGGTGTTGTCGGAGCCGGATGTTGTGTAAGTGGAAAGGGGGAGCTGCCCGGGAACGGGGAACGGGAGAGCTCCGTAACTACAGCGGGCTGGACACCTGAAATGAGGTCAGACCGCCAGGCTCCAGGGGAACCGTTGCGGCTGCGTAGTGGGGTTGGCTGCGGGTTGACTGACGCGCTGCCGGCCGGATCTGCTCCACCTGGAACAAGCTGCACCCACGCCCGTGGGGTTCGCCGATTGTTTGTAGGCTGAGGCTGGCCGCTTGTCTCCAATTTTTGACCAGCAATTGTCATTGAAGACTGAACATCATACATTCCCGCCGACGAAGAGACGATTGACGACACATTTCCCGCCTACCACGAATAGCCCACGACATATTGAAAGTTTACGCGACAATCTACAACCTGCATTTACAAACACCGACATCAGCTCCCGAATTCCTGCGCGGCAATGGCTACGCGTACTGCTCCCCCCGCGGGCCTCCCGCAAAAGGTGGTCATGAACGCGCCAAACCAGACCCTCTACGTCGCCAACCTCCCCTCAGCCAAGATCCAGAAAGACGACCTCCGTACAGCACTATACATGCTCTTCTCCACCTACGGCCCCGTTCTTGATGTCGTCGCTCTCAAGACCATGAAGATGCGCGGGCAAGCACACATTGTCTACCGGGACATTCAGACAGCAACACAGGCCATGAGGTCACTTGACGGCATGGAGTTTTTGGGCAGGAAAATGGTGAGCTCTTCTATATCTTTCCAGTAGTTAGTTCATGCTAACCCGGGCTGTGTCTAGAAAATCACCTACGCCAAGGGTCGCTCCAACATCATCGCCAAACTCGACGGCACTCTCGTGCCACCCAAGGCCGCCGCCGCCGTAGCCCTTACCACGGTCCAACAGAGCATCTTCAGTGCCCCCGTACCGGGCGCCCCTAGTACCGAGAGCCCAGCACCACAAGGTTCGCCAGCCAAGCCTCCCGGGACAGAGACAGCTACAGACGAAAACCGGGGAACGAAGCGGCCACGCGAAGAGGAGGAAGAGGAGGAGAGTGATTCGGATGTTGCTATGGAGGAAGACAGCGACGAGGACTGATGGATGTCCTCTGTGGCATTTGCTTCGAACAAGATACCAGCTTGCGGTGGCAGGATATGATGAAGGCAAAGAGGGCGCAATGAGACGGACCGAGACAAGCCAAAGTCTATACATGAAAGGCCGTCCGCACGCACCACTCTACCCCCTCAAGAAGAGGGTTCCAGTGCCATCTCCTTCGGGATCCAAAGGCCGACACAGCCACCGACGAGTCCACACCAAACCATCAGGTAGCTCTCGATCGAGACATTCTCAAAGGTCGACATGGCCTCGCCAAGGAGACAAGGGTGGACGAAGAAGGTGGGAACGCCTGTGATGGGATGATACTGTTTGTTTGGCCGAAATAATTCAAAAGAAGGGACATTCGTGTGTTAGTATAGGCACCTCTTTTTTTTTTTTCTCTCTTGTTTCTTATATCATTCTCACATGTTTTCACAACAACAACAAAGTCACAAAGAGCAAGAAGAAGAGTTCAGCCCTAGTTAACTTTTTCGTGTTTTCAACAGCGAAAGATTGAACCCCAAAACACACAAAACACAAATACGAAGAACGAGATGAGAAGAGAAGAAGACTTACATCAGCTGAGATACCACCCACGGAACCGGCGCGGCGGAGACCATCTTTAAACTGATCGGGTACAAGACGTCGGAAGACAGTGTCGATGTTGAAGGCTGGTTCGTCCGCGGGTAGTCCGTTTAACGAAAACCACAGGCAAGGCGCTTGATATGTCGGGTGAAGGTGTATCTCGTATGTGACGTAGCCGTAGGTTGTCTTTGCCGACTGTTCCGATTTAGACGGCAAAACCATAGCCTTCTCCCCATATCAGCCTTCCACACCTCCACCACTTCACATAGTGCCACATAGTCATGAACATACCTCATCATCATTCTCCTCAACCTCCATCCCACTCTCATTCCCCCGACCTGAACCCAACCCCTCATCCCTCACCGACACACTCGGCCCCAGTCCAGGCCCATCAAAACTCAAATTATCCAAAAACTCGGACAACCCGTCATCATCCAGATTCACCTCCAACGGCCGCGTGATCTGAATGAACGTGCTGTACTCCGGGTCCGAAGGAGAGACAAAATGGGTGTTGAGCGCCGAGCGCACGCGCAGCTTCCATTGGCGGCGGAGCGGGCCTAGGGTCGCTTGGCTGTAGCGCCGGTCGAGGTGGTGAGCGGCTTCGGCGAACTCGGAGGGGGTGAGGTGGGGGTAGTTTTCTATCTGGCGTGAGTACATGGCAACTACGTAGTCTTGTTGGTTTTGAGTTATGCGGGTGAAGTGATGTTGAGGTGTTGGGCGGTTAGAGGGTGGTGATCTGATGCTGAAGGATGGGTGGGAGAAATCGGGATTGCCGAATGTGGAATTGTGTTAGTGAGCGGAGGGGGGGTTGATAAGATAAGGGATTGTATGTACCTCGTAGAGTTGGCGGATTTGCTCAGCTGTCCTTCACTCTCACTTCACTCTCACTTCACTTCGAGGAAGCTTAATGGGCTGTCCCCTACGATCACTTCATAAAATGATGTACACTTCATTCTTCCCATCTTATCCATCGATAAATGCCAACTGAGGACAGTTTAGGCAAGAGTCAAGTGAGAGTGACCAATGACACACTTAACCCTGACAGCATACTTCACTCCTAACCCTGCCCCTTTTACAAAGAGCGGATCCCCACGACGTCGTAGTAACGCGTCAAAGCTCAAGCTGTCCTCTTTGGCGTACGAGGTCAGCAAGGTTCTTGGCTTCTTGGGGATAATCTCGTTATTGAGCCGACATGCATTTGGTTTGTGGTGTGGTTGAACAGTGAGGCACATCTGACCGTTGGCCTGTTAAAATAACATGCAGGTGCTGGCATACATATGTCAGGCAATTGCAAAGTAATGTAAGAGCGGATGTACAGAAGCATAAGTGGAAGGTCCCGTCCGCAGCGGTCTCTCCTTCCCTGTGCAGCTTGACCGCTCAAATTTTGAAAAACGTCGGGGTGCATTTGTTCTTTGAATCTGCTCCTCCTTATCCGTCTGCGAATACCTTCAATTTGACCTGAACAAGTTACTCTTGTTAAATCCATCCGATCTCAAAAGACCCTTAGTTAATAACCAACTTATCGTGGCGATTCCATTGTCTCAGTCCAGCAACCTAACCAAGCTCCCGTGGCCCAAAGCGCACTAACAACAACACTAATCGGATCCCTCCACCAATGCAACTGCCCTGAAATATAGTGCCAACTCCCCACCACCGTGACCACCCTCTTACAAACCTCGGGAATGAACCGCGTCCGCGATCCATTCAACCTCCACAACCTCACCTTAAACCGTGGCCCGGGTACCATTGCCGCCATCAACATCCTCCGCGCAACCGCCACCACTGCCGCCACCGAGTTCCGCGACCGCGCCGAAAAAGCCGCTGCAAGCGCCGCCCAACAAGCCGTCGAGACCGCTGCCAAAGCCGCCGAGTTCGCAGAGCAGGCTGCTGAACGCACCCGCGACGCCGTCGGCGCTGTAGCCGAAGCCGCCGAAGCCGCTGCCAAGGAAGTCGAGAGGGCGCTTGATCAGGCTGCGTTTCAGTCACAGTCAGACTTGGAGCAGGGTGTGTTACTGCTGGCCGCTGAAGAGCCACCAGAAGAGGAGGACATAGAGGACATGGCCTCTTTCTCGATCCCACGACACGTGCCGTCGTTTACGGACCCCGTGCGCCAAGCTGAAGACCGATTGTGGGCTGCCACCCGCCAACGGGCTGGGCAAGCAGGAGGGGGAGGAGTACTAGGAGGAGTACAAGATAAAGTCGGGGGGTTCCTGAACCCAGATCGAACATCGTTACCCATGTATAAGGACAAGCCCTATGGATACGGTCCCGGAGGGGGAAGACCTAGGCCGCTGTTGAGGAAAAAGAGGGTGTTGGGGTTCTTGACGTTGGTGGTGCTGGGGCTGTTGTGGTTTACGGGCTTCTTTGATGAGCATCATGAACGAGCGGTGGCGAAGCTGGGGGATTGGGGGTGGTTGAGCTCGGATACGAAGGCGAGGAGTAAGGCTGATTGGTTGAGGAGGAGGGAGAGGGTTGTCGAGGCTATGGAGCTGAGTTGGGATGCGTATGAGAGATATGCGTGGGGTATGTCATTGTCACTTTGGAGGCTACATGGCATGGCTAACTTGTGTGATTAGGTTATGATGAGTTTCACCCTGTGTCCAAGACGGGCCGGCATATGGCCCCCAAGGGTCTGGGTTGGATCATCATCGATTCGCTGGACACCTTGATGATCATGAACCTGACTTCGCGAGTCACTCACGCCCGAGAATGGATCTCCAGGTCCTTGACCTGGGATCAGGACCAAGACGTCAACACCTTCGAGACCACCATCCGCATGTTGGGCGGTCTCTTGTCGGCCTACTACCTCAGCACCGAGTACCCGAACCTAGCACCCATCAACGACGACGACATTGGTGCCCCCGGTGAGGACCTTTATCTTGAAAAGGCCCGCGACCTCGCCGACCGGCTCATGTCCGCCTTTGACACACCCTCGGGCATCCCCTACGCCAGCGTCAACCTCGGTAAATTCCAAGGCCTGCCCTCGCACGCCGACAACGGTGCCTCCTCCACCGCTGAAGCCACCACCCTCCAGCTCGAGTTCAAGTACCTCGCCAACCTGACAGGCGAAAAGGACTTCTGGGACCGCTCCGAAAAGGTCATGCAAGTGCTAGACGACAACCAAGCCCCCGACGGCCTCGTGCCCATCTACATCCAGCCCGCCACGGGGCACTTCCACACTTCCAACATCCGGCTCGGCTCGCGCGGCGATTCCTACTACGAGTACCTGATCAAGCAGTACCTCCAAACGAAAAAGGCCGAACCCATCTACCAAGACATGTGGGACGACGCGCTCAAGGGCATCCGCAAGCACCTCGTCACCTACACTGAGAACTCGGGCTTCACCATCGTCGGCGAACGTCCCAACGGTCTCAAGGGGAATCTCTCCCCCAAAATGGACCACCTCGTCTGCTTCCTCCCCGGCACCATCGCGCTCGCCGCCACCGAAGGCCTTTCGGAGCGCGAAGCGCGCAAGAAACCTGGGTTCTGGAACAAGCAGCGCGAGGCAGATATGAAGCTCGCCCGCGAGCTGATGCAGACCTGCTGGGGCATGTACCGGTACATGGCGACGGGGTTAGCAGCAGAAATCACCTACTTCAAGATTCCCTCCGACCCTGCTCCCGAGTCCGCGTCCCACACCAGCCCGCCAGACTCCATCTTCGACGACCCCGCCGGCCCTGACGCGACCTGGCGCAAGGACTACGAAGTCCACCATTTCGACGCGCACAACCTCCAACGGCCCGAAACCGTCGAATCACTATTCTACATGTACCGCATCACGGGCGACGTCAAGTACCGTGAGTGGGGGTGGGAGATGTTCAAGTCGTTTGTCAATTATACGGCGGTCGAAGACGGCGGCGGGTTTACGAGCCTGTCAAATGCGAACGTGATCCCCCCCGTGACCAAGGATAATATGGAGAGCTTCTGGATGGCGGAGACGCTCAAGTACTTTTATTTGCTGTTCAGTCCGGAGGATCTGTTGCCGCTCGACAAGGTCGTGTTTAATACCGAGGCGCATCCGTTGCCGGTTTTTGAGGTAGGGAGGTTGTTGAAGACTGGGTGGGAGAGGAAGCCTAGAAGTAGTGCTGAGACGAAGAGTGCGTAAGTGAGGGAGGGAGGATGGGAATGGGAATGGGAATGGGAATGGGAATGGGAATGGGAATAGGCATGAGAGTGGGATATGGATGTTGGTTGATAACAGGAGGGGAGGAAAACCAAAACAGAGGAGAATAGGGATTAGGGAGAAGGGGTGAATGAAGTTAAAAGTATAGATACTTTTTTTTATGTAATTGGTAGTCTGATAATGAATGGATGAGTGGATGAGTAGTTTTACTGTTTATGGGTGTTCGATGTACATAGCTTTATCTGCTACACCCAAAAAGTCTGGTTTTGAAGATGAAATGAGTGGCTATAGAGTATGCCATTTGTATCTGCTCCTGAAGAGTGTCTGTCTGGGTGGAAGTTGCCAAGTCTAGTCTTCTCAACGGCAAGAGTCCACAACCGGGCGCTATGTCTAGGGTTATATACATCCCCCATTTTTCTCAACAGTGGGTTTCATTAGGAGATCAAAACCGCAAACCCCATGCAGTGCCTTTCAGGCAATAATACTTTTCGGGATTACTTGACCTTCCATCAATCAAAAATCCCACTTCAAAATCTCCAGTGCACTCATTTCATTTCACCTCCCACCCCAGCCAGCCAGACATTCTGCTTTTCCCCCCTTCTCCTCCCTCTCCTCCCAAATGCCTCCGTCCCTTCCCTCTACATCACTACGACACTACAAAGCAAACTCATGCTCCCAAAAAGCCAGAAACCTCTCCGCTTCCACTTCTCCCAACACCTCACCACCACCACCACCACCACCACCACCCGAATAATAAGCCCGTGCCATGGCGTTCCTGATCTGCCCCTTTCCTTCTTCCGTCTCTACCAGCTCTAGGAGATCTCTTAGGCCGGGGAAGTTGATGAATATCGGACCCGATAGGATTTCAACCGAGTGAGGAGAGAGTTGTAGTGGTGAGAAGAAGCGTTGGTGGTTGTGGTTGTGGTGGGATCGATTGTTGTGGGAAGAGGCGGAGGGGACGGTGCAGAGAGGGAGAAGAGTGTCTCTGCTGGGGATGTAGATGCCGGTGTGAAGATGGTGGGGTGCAGGGGGGTGAGTGGGAGACGGGTAGTAGGCCGAAGACGAGGCCGAGGGAGCGCGGGCAGAAGGGGATGACTGTGACTGGGGCTGTTGAGGTTGTGGAAGGGTTAGGGAGCTGAGTAGCGAAGGGAGGTGGGAAGGGT
>JAPEUU010000944.1:0-12024 GCA_027946425.1 Neurospora sp. IMI 360204
ACCCTACCCAACCCCATCTGTATCCCCCTCTCCCATCCTTCCCTCAGCTTTCTATAGTCATAGCCATGGTCACCTTTATACCTTATCATCTGCCTTGCTGCTGCTGCTGTTACTTTCTCATCGCAAACAAGTTCAGTCTCCTAAGCCCTGACCTCCGTAGCGCCCGCAAAGCTCTTGAACCGCTCTTCAAAAACCTTGACCCTCTCCTCCTCCATCATCTTCTGCAGCTTCCTGGTCTGGCGAACCGCCTCCTCGCGCTCCTCCTGAAGAGTCATGACCTCGATCTGGGCCATGTTCATACGGCTGACGACTTCCTGCATTTCCGAGTCGGCAGCCATCAGGGCGCCTTCGAGCTGGGCGACGCGGGCCTTGAGGGTGGTCACATCCTCGGCCATGTTACCCTCGGCTGCAGCCGACGAAAGGACTCCAGAAGCCCGCGGCCGGAGGTTGGTCGAGGCATGCGAACTAGAATAGAAGGAAGAAGACGATGAAAGTAAAAAAGGGCTCGACATGCGAGTGGTACGGGGTGTGTCATCGCTCTTGCTCGCCAGGCTCATACTAAACATGGGGCTGAGGGGGGACTTGGGCGGGAACGAACGCGGGGGAAGACCACGCATGGCGGCCGCCGAGCCAGCGGGCTCGCGGAGACGCAGGAGGTGGATGTTATGACTTTCCTTAAGCGTCTGCAGCTCTTCCTCGTGACGGTTCACGCGCTCTTCAGCGTTGGTTTGCGCGGCAATTACCTGTTCCTCGAGCTCCCTTAGGCGCTTTTGGAGACTGGCAATGCGCTCCGTGCTAACGCGCTGGTTAGCCTCACCGCGAGCGACGGTATCGGCCAGCCGGGCGCGGAGTGTAGCGTTGATGGCGAGCTGAGCGCGCACCTGCTGTGCGAGTTCCTCGACGCGGCGGGCTGAGTCAGACAGTTGCTCAGCTAGAGTGAGCTCGACGTCAATGTGTTGCTTTTCCGACTCCCGGAGGGATTCGAGCTCAGCAAGCTGGGCAACGTTATCGTCGCGAGCCATATCACGCTCCGTCACAACAGTTGAGAGAGAGTGCTCAAGACGAGCAATGGCAAGCTGCATTGCCTCGTTAGAGGCAGTGCTGTCCTCGAGGTCCTTGATACGGACGAGAGCTTCACTGTAGGTGGCTTGCAAGTCTGCATAAGCTCTCTCCAAGGACGCCGAAGAAACGGGAACGAGAGCGTCTTCGTTGCTGTAATTGGACATGTAGCTGCTGCGAGCAAAGCCCTCGGGAATGAGAATGTCCTTCTCCCTGAGAAGGCTACGCAAGGAGGTGATTTCCTGCTCGGCACGGTCAAGATTCATCTTGAGGCCACCAAGACCCTTCTCGACCTCCCACTTCTGGTCAATGGCTTCCTCAGCCCGGCGGCGCAGAACGGCAATTTCGTCGCGAAGGGTGGCCACCTCCTTTTCGTATCCACCCCGAGGCGAAGACGAGAGAAGACGGTCACGCTCCTGCTCGAGAAGCTTGATTTTCTTGGCGTTCTCGCGATTCTGGAACTCCTGTCTCTCAAGAAGACTGCGAAGAGCATTGTGCAGTGCGTCGCGCTGTGCCTCAACGTCCTTCAGTCTGTCGGCCAGGACCTCGGTACGGGGCTCAGCCGCCGCAAGATGCTTTGTAGTGTTTGACCGGGCAAGGGACATGGGGCGGCCACCTCTCTTAATAGAGCTGCTATTTGTGCCCGCAACGGAGGTCGAGCGTGAAAGAACCATTGACATGCGGGTTCCTGTTTGTTTGAGTTCATTGTTCTCCGACTTCAAAGTGCGAAGTTCCTGCTCCAACTTGCGCAGCTCGGTGTTCTCAAAACGGAGTGCCTCGAGCTCTTGTTGAAGGTCGTCGATCTCCGCGCTCTCGGTCCTCAGTGACTGAAGTTCGTTCTGCTGGCTGCTGAGCTGAGCATTTGCTGATTTGAGCAGTTGAACCTCCTCGTGCAACTTGCTGCACTCGCTGTGTTCGAGCTTGATGGCGTGAAGCTCTTCCTGTAGCCTGTCGACATCTGAGTTTCCAGACCTCAGTGCCTGGAGCTCTTCTTGCAGCCTATCGCACCCTATGTGTTCAGCTCGGAACTGCTCAAACTCATCTTGCAGTTTGGCGAAGTCCGTGTTTCCGGACTTCAGGTGTTCGTACTCCTCGCGGTACTTGCCGAGCTCGGCGTTTTCAGCCTTCAAGAGATCGACCTCCTCCTGGATCTTACCAAGCTCCTCGTTTTCCGTCTTGAGAGATTGAACCTCTTGCTGCAGCCTGGTCGCATCATAAGCGAGCCTCTCGTTTTCTGCAACTTCCGTCTCCAAGCCTTCGACACGTGCGCGGAGTTGAGGGACAATTTCGTCGCGTAGGTTGTCTCGCTCGTTCGACGCGTTTTCCAGCTCGCCCTTGACGGCACTGAGGAGATCTTCTAGGTTCTCCCTCGTCTGGCTCTCTTCGGAAAGCCTTCGTCGCAAATCGTCGCATGTGGCTTCGAGCTCCTTGATCCTGTCGCTGGTTTCCTCGTTTTGAACGTTGGCAACATCAATCATGGATGCCCGCTTTGAAAGTTCCTGGATCTGCTCGTCGAGGGCACGGCGCCTAATGCGCTCATCTTGCAGCTTGGTGGTAAGCTCAAGTCTGATCTGCGCTCGTTCCTGCTCCGCTTTGCGCTTGACCAGCGTGATCTCCTCCTTGGCTTGATCATCGTCACTTTTGTTTGATGAACTGTGTCCCGAGTCGGAAAAGTAATCGCTTGTTCTTTTCCCGGATGCGTTGGGGTTGCCGTTGTTAACCTGTTCCTGTAGCTTGTCCACCAGGTCCTCCAAGTCCATCTCACGCCGAATGGATGCAGCCAACTCGGCGCCGATGGCTCTCAGTTCGTCCTCCATTTCGTCGATCTGATACTGCGATGTCTCACTGGGCGGCGGCGTTTGTAGGTAGTCTTCGAGCCTCTCGGTTTTCGCATTGGTATGACTAGGTGTCCTGAGCAGGCGTGGGGATTCATCTGCGTGGATTGATCGTCTCAAAGAATAAGGAGACGGGGACGGGATGGGCGAGATGTCTTCTTTGTCCTCCGAGAACTCGGTTGTGGAAGATTGTGGCGTGGTGGCCCAGTTGCCATAGAAGTTGGCGTCCAATTGGGACGAAGCTGGCGATTTTGGCAAAGGTCTACTAAGATTATTGTTCTCTCCCGGGGTTGCAACGAGCGGAAAGGTCCGTTGTCGATGTTCACTATCTTCTGCTGGCGCAAGATTTAGATGTGGAGGGGGAGACCTTCGAGAAGACATCGACATGGTACTGGGCTTAACAATGGGATTGCGCCTGTCATGTGTCTCTTGCGAGTGAGTATTAGTCGTCGCGGTGGCGTTGGTATAGGGAGCCGCAACCTCGTCCAATGGCCGAGTGGTCACACCAAGACTGCCGGCGCTTAGATGCCGGTCTGGTGACACTGACAATGGGCGCCCTGTCTCAGCCGACGCGATTATCGGGCTCTCCTTCAAAGTCTTTGTGGACTGCAGGTCGCCGGTATTATAGAAATCGGGACCTTGATGTTGTACAGAATGATCGGACACGGTGCTTGTTCTACATGGAAGAGTTGCAGGTCAGTTTATGCTTCACCCGCATTTAGCCTGCCTAGACGACGAGATGACATGAACCAGACTCTCGGGTATACAAGGACTTACGACCGTTGGTTGTTGCTGTTATACTCGGGATTCGCCGGCAAATCGGAAGCGTGGGCAGCAGAAGGACGAGGAGGTTTAAGCGGAGGACCAAACTTGGCGGGGAATTCGTACAGAGTAGGGCTATCCAAAGAACACGATCTCGAGAAACGGGACTCGGGACGGGGCAGATCGCGGATAATGTCAAGATAGTTCCTTCCCGGAGACGAGAAGCGGGTAGCCAAGGGTGAAGCCGAAGATGATAACGGCTTGCGCTTGATGGGGGCCGGGGTGTAAGCGAGGCTTTGGGACCGGCCTTTGCTGGGACTCGGGGTCGGGCGTTGGTGGTCGATGGTAGGCAGTGGAGGGAACTGATGGTCCGTCTCCAGTTGGTCCAGTGTTTCCTCTGTTTCGTCTGATGTCGAAGGTCCGAGCCCGTGTGGCGGGAGAAGGGACGGCAGCTGTGGGTATTTCTTTGAGAAACGTGGTGGTGTTCTATCGGACGGCACAGCACCAACAGGCTCGACGACGGCTGAACGTGCAGGAGGCGGGTAGGAATTAAGGAGAGTGGTAGCCTCGGGCAGGTTCGTGTCGAGCTGTGGATGATGATGTTGTTGGTGTTGTTGTTCTTGGTATTGTTGTTGTTGTTGAAGAGCAGGGCCAGAATCGAACCCTCTCTCGTCAGGGGAAGAAGGGACGAAAGTAGCCATAATGGTGGCTGAGGCTAGGGCAGCGGTAGTATATGAAGAAACGAAATGACCCCAAGTCAACTAAGGTAAGGGTGCGATGCTAAGTGTGGTATCTGCTGCAACGTGGACGACGGTAGTGGCGTTTGGTGGTCTAGAGAGGTCGCTAGAGATGGTCTCCTCGGCTGGTCTGGGTAACGGGCCTTGAGGTCGAAATTCGAAACCGAATCTACAACGGGGACCTGATCATCCTCATCATGGGCTTCGATTGGATGTGGTTGATTGGGGACTGGACAATTAATTGCCGGACAGTCAATCACTTCCCTTCTCAACTGTAAAAAGGGCTGAAAGGGAAAGGTCGCAGAAAGGGAGAGCCAGAGCGAGACGCGGAAGTGAGTGAGACCTTTACAGGAACAAGAGAATGACAAGGCTCCGGGGTCTAGTACTATGGGGTCTGGTGTGTAATCTTTGACGGAAGGAGTGGAGGGAACAATTTAACAACAAGCGAGTAAACGAATTGAAATTGGTTGGTAGTGTAATTGATTCAAAAGGGGGCAACTTCCCTCGCTCTTGTTTTCTGAAAACTGAGAACAAGTTGACGCCGGCTCTTCGTTCTCTCTTCACTTGCCATCGATGTCTCCCTCCCTCCATTCCAACTTCTTCCCACATGGCGCTAGCCAGTAGCAGTCGCGCTCTTGCCGTGACAGAGGTCGCTCACTGGCGCCATTGATCCAATTTGGGTCAAGAGGGAAAGAGAGGAACATCCGAAAAAAGGTGGGAGTGGAAGTGGAATTGGAAAGTGGGATGGCGCAACAAACGCCCAAAACGCAACCTCCACTGTGTTTCCCAGTGGCTCCCAGTGGTCCTCCAGTGGAATCGCCCCCAAACCGCTTCTTACCATTGGGCAAGGCCGTTTCGTACCTTGCAGATTGGCCCTGCAGAGCGCACGGCCCTCTCCCTCATCAGTTCTCCAATCACCACGTCTTGTCAGGGGTTTCCATTGTCGACCTTGAATGCATCCATTCTTGCAAAGGGGCTGTTCCTGTTTGTCAGCTCGACTTGTCTTCTGGTTTGAAGTTGCGCATTTGCGAATCATATGAGCCATGAACCTCTGAAGAAAACAAAAAGACCTCAAGAATGAGTTGAAGCTGAAGGCAACCAGGGTGACCAAGACAATTTCCCGTAGTGCAAAACGGAATGGCGTCAAAGGCGGGAACTTGTCAAGTCCCGGAAGCGCCCATGCCTTTGCCATGATTAAGATGGGGTAAACCAATAAAAGCAATGGCAGGGGTTTGAAGTTCTAGCCTGAAGATAGGGTCGTCCTTCGTTTTCGGTTTCTCACTTGTCTCTAATCTTGATGAAAGCCGGCGTGAGCTCATGTTCAACTAGTGTACCCAATGGAATCGGACCGTTGACAACTTAACCACCGCTGTGCGGCGCTTCTCAAGACATGAACGAGAACGGAAAGAAGACATAGCATGCGGTGTTACAACGGGAGCACGGAAGGCACGAGTTCTCCAGACTTTTATGAGGTAATGAGGACACGAAAGAGTTCCACAAGGTCGTTCCATCCGGCGGCCACCGCGATCTCGGTCACAGCGGCGCGAAGTCGATCTCGCACCATCTGATCGTGATCATGTGCGTGGAAGCGCCGGCCTCGTTTCCAGATGGCCGGCCGGTCATCCGAAAAAGAAAAACCCAACGGGAGTTGTGCGACTTTTTGCGCATCAGGGAAACTACGACTACCCACTATGCATGCAACCGTCCGAAAAGTCATTGTTGACAACAACAAGGAACCATGCTTCATTGAAGGTCGGTTGTCTTTTGATGATTGTTGTTGACATGGTCTTTTCTGAATTCGGAGAAGTGACTGCTCAAACCATGAGAGACTACTCCATCTATTGGTATCACGAGTCAGGATATGTTTGTAGGTTACTGAATTAGTGAACTCCATCAGTTCGTCACTGGATCGGTCTCCGAAACATGTTTCTTTCTCCAGTGAACCTTCACCAAGCTATATCCTTGTTAACTCATATAGACATTTGATCAGTTCCGAGATATTCGTAACGTTCGCAATAGTCTCTCGATTATCGGAGTCAAGAATTGCTCTTTGTTCCAAGATTCCTGGCCAACCTATTACTTTCAACTTACTCTCAACCGCACTTAGCTCTTCATATGACGTAGGTCGAGGTCTCATCCATATGTTCAAAGCTTAACAAGAATCTTCTCCTCGTCTCCCCTAGACTTCCTCTTCAACTTCTTCCCACTCTGTTTCATGCTCAAATTTCGGTCCCGTCTTTGTGGATGTAGCCTAGAGTGACTGGAACGTTACTCCCGGGCCGGAGAGTCCGCAATGGTGAATACGGTATGTCGTGATGATTGAAAGAGGTCCCTTCAGAACCCAGTCGGGCGGAGAGGCAAGCATCCGGAAGAGAAAAGATGAGCACGATCGAACATGTCTCAAAGTTGAGAAAATGGAAGCCGACGCAGGAAAAAAGGAAAAAAGGAAAAGGCTCGGCTGCCCAAGCCTGGAGTTGAACTCAACGCCAGCTACATAACCTACGAAAATTTTCTTGGCTCCCAGCACACCTACCACGTCGGCTACTGGGAGTTGCTGGAAGGTCTGAACTTGGGGCTTATATGGTCCCAGCGAAGGTCCTGCAGCTGGAAAACTGGGACCCGTGCTCGGGAGTGTCGCCCAAAGGCAGGTAATTATGAAATCATTAGAAGGGAGGACTCTTTGTGAGGTACACTTGGATGTGCGTGTTGCTGCCGGCATCTTGAAAGTTGAGGGCGTTGAAGATTTGGACATGTCGGGGTATGTGGCCTGGGGTGCTAAGAGGTAAATAAAAAGCAATGCTGTGTTTGTTCAAGTATCGCCAGGGTAATCACCACTTGGAATCATCACCATTCACCCCAAACGTGGTAGCGTGGTAATCAGGCGTCGACTATACCGCTCCTCTGCGGGAAGAACTGAACTGAAGCTCTTGAGATTCGTCTTGATTGGCACCAAGTTTCCAGAACTATAGGTTACATACCTACTGCCTGGCAGCATTTCCCTGCTTGCAATATTGAATAAGCTGTGTCTTGCTTGGGAAGCAGGCCTTGTTGTTGACTAGCAAGCTTCACCATAGCATATAGCCTCCTCATCTGGTATAAAGATGAGTTTTAAGTCTCACGAACCACAGCAGTAGCGGATGACTTGGTGACGTTTTCGAATCTCGATGCTTGCCCCTGGCCGCAGATAAGGCCCCCCACTTCTCCACTTTGAGGATCGCCGTGAAAGATGCTGTGATTGGCCAGCGAACCCCTGAACGCGGGAAGGCTCTCACCTGAAGCTGTCGTTTCTGCCATGGCGTGTTAAGCATTTGCCCCTAAACCCGGGCAAAACACTAGCATGGTCGCCGGCGCAACCGCAAGGCAACCCAAACCGGGAAACACATGAACCAGCTCCCCGTTCTCAACCTGAATGACAACATTCGATCATACTTCGTTACAGAACGATACTAGCTTCGACATAGCACTTTGATCTACACGCATATTCCGCAACACCATCTTCTGAGCTTCTCGCCGCTTGACTTTAGTCCTCCGCTTCCCGGTTCCAGCGGTATCGTCCGGTTGTTTTCCCCGTCGGCCATTGTCCAGCTCGAATCCGATCCAGGATAACATCAAAACAGCTACTCGTCAGCACACGCACGGCAACCAAGCCCGCGCTCTCGCCGATTGCATGCTTCGCGGCTCTAGCTAGCCTCGCTCAATGGTGGCTAGGTAAGGTCACCGCCCACGCCATACACACCAACCTAGGCCCCGACGAGTTGCGAAGCGCATCGAATGAATGCAACCTCTAAACCCATTCCTCAGCGCTTTCGCCAAGAGCCCTTATCTCGCCCAGTGCTCGCCCCCTCAGCAGCACATTCTCCTTGTCCCGACCACCGATGTCATCCTTGACTCCCGCGACACCGAGACGGGTGCGCCCTTGTCGGCTTCCGTAGCCTCCGACGAGTTCATCGGGAGCCATGTTCTGCGCATCCTTCCGCCCAAGGGGGGGCCTGGCGCGGGAGCCAAGGAGCCCGCGCAGAATCTGCGGGAAATGAAGGGCAAACCCAAGCTGTACAGCACCATCAATGGCAGGACCATTGTCATCAAGGACAACTATGTCTACAGCAACAAGGGTACCGAGCGCCTCCCATAAGATTTTAGAAAAGCTGTGAACATGTCGCTTACTAAATAACAGGATTCAGAGCCTTGGCCCAAGCCAACCTTCTTCACGACGCCCTTTGGTACCCCGATACTCTCGAGCTCAAGCAGTTCCTGGTCTACTTCATATCGCGTCCGCTGGTCGGATCATGGGAAGAAGTCAACATAACCCCGGCTCTATTGCCGCCCGATCCGAGCACCCGACTCAAACCTATAGCAGCTGCGTCGGACGCACCCAAAAAGAAGGACATTAGGAGCTTCCACGAACTCCTCAATCACTTTCCCGCCATTGCAAGGCAGATGCAAAACGGTCTCGAGAAGCTGTTCCGCGAATTCACCCTTGTAGTCGAACGACCGCTACCGCCACCTCCTTCCGCGACCGTCATCCCTGACCCTGAACCCATCAATGGCCCCATTACACATGCGGTTCGAAACGTACGATCGAACAGTACGGGAAGCATCAGCTTCACGAGGAATCCAGACTTGACCGAGAGCATATACAGCCAGGATGATGAGGACATTATGAGGGTGGCATTGGAGACCGCCGTAACATCAGCCATTGACCTTTTCCAAAATGTTGATAAGCAACAATTGTCTCTGCTGGGCGCAACTACCGACTTGACTGGGCCGGTCGTTGAGCGTATGATTGAACGTTATGTGACGGAAAACGTACACTACATGTTGTTCCCCCGCTTGACGACGCTTCGACGGCCAGATGATCTCGAGCTGGAGGCCAAGATTCGACAGATGGACAACATCGATATCTCCCAGCTGGGAATTGTTATGGACGGTGGGTCGCGAGCAAAGCGCCATCTCATCTCGAGACTAGGGCGTGCCGTGGATGAGTTCCGAAAAATGACAAACGCTAGCTGTCCTCAGGAGATGATGGAAATTCTTCTTTCGACTGCCAAGGCAGCAACGCAGCTCGCCCTACCCGAGCCTCCACAAACGTCGGGACCGGCTTCGGAGAAGCCCATTCTGACCATCAACGCCGACACTCTGGTGTCTCTGCTGTTGTACGTTGTCATCAAAGCTCAGATCAAGCATCTCCAGGCGCGTCTGAGCTATATTCGACACTTCATCTTCATTGATGATGTTGATAGTGGCGAGATCGGCTATGCGCTCAGCACCTTCGAGGCTGTTTTGGCGTATCTTGACCGTGAGTCCGGCGGGCTACGCAGAGCTAGTCGTCGGAACAGAGCCCTTTGGGACGCGGTATCAAAAGGCGACATGGTCGAGCTAAAGAAGATTATGGAACCAGAAACATATGCCAGCGATGACGCTCATTATGCAGTTGAATCTCGGCCCTCTTCACGCAGGGCATCGGGACACGACTGGAACTTTGCAAATGGGGGTTCAAGTCTGTCTTCAACGACCTTGTCTGTATCCGAGCGTTTCTCTGAAGGTTCTGGTCTCAGTCATGTATTTCCATTCCAGGACGGAGCAACTGACGATATCGACATCGATCCTTTCCAGGCCGAACCATTGCCTCTGCCAAAGAAAGTCAAAAGGGTATCAATGGACACTCGAAGTATGTCAATGTCGAGTAGCTCGGAAATTTCCTTCAGATCTAGGTCAGCAAGCATCGCCACGGCATGGACGGGTGGAGTTGAAGGCGACACTAGTATTGAACGCCTCGCCCAGACCACAGATGCACTTGGGGAGTCAGTACCAATGATGGCCATCCAAAACGGTCGTGTTGAGGTCTTGGAGTACCTCTTGTCACTGAGCCAGTACTTTCCTGCCCATGTCCTGCTGGAAGATCAAAACAACGCCGGCACAACCTTGATGAGCGCTGCTGTCCAGTTAGGTGAAGCCAAAGTCATCAACATGCTGCTGAACTTGTTCCTCGAGTCAACGCCGCGCGATCGACTTGGAGAATATCTCGCCATACAAGATACATGGGGTCGTAGTGCTGCGCATTACCTCTTTCACGCACCCTTTCTAATAAAGCTCATAGGCGAAATGCTACCCTGGCGGCAGAAGGACAAAAACGGACAAACGCCGTTATTCGCATTATGTCGGTCGTATGATCATGCCAACTACTCTATCATGGTGGAGGAAGGCCTTGATTTTGCTACGAGAACTCAGGGTGATGGTCAACCTCTGCATCTGGATGATCATGTTGATGCCAAGGGCAATACCCTTCTCCATATCATCAACGACCCGAAGCTGGCTTTACGAATCCTGCAACATTGCGATGTTGACGTCAATGCAACAAACGAAAAGAGGTTTACCCCCTTGATGTTGGCCAGCAAGTATGGACGTTTTGATATGGTGCGGGTACTCTTCGGAGATCCTCGCGTCGATGTTGCGGCCAGGGAGCTTCGAGGCTTGACAGCCGTAGAATTGGCCAAAGATGACGAAGTCCGCAACAAGATCGACGACCTCACCTTGTTCTCGCTCATACCAGGCTCCGACTCGCGCACAACGGGTGTGGTACGATCCTACTTCGTGGAGGATACGTCCATCCGCTTTGTCTTGAAGTCGGGGGCACCGGTTGATCGGTATAGCTATGCCGTGACGACGTGCCGTCGATCTTTGACAGATTTTGAGCACCTTGTTAAGTTGCTAGAGATAGAGAACCCTTCATCATGGATACCGTCTCTGTCGGATGTGCGGTCGCCGACCCAGATTCTCTCCAGGCCAAGCCGAGCGGTGCTCAAGGATCTCCAGATTCGGATGGATTGGTTCTTGCGGGTGCTCCTGGCGCATCCTACGTTTGCTACTCACGAGATGCTTTGGGAGTTCTTCCTGGTGCCTGACTTGCAGCTTGACATGATGGCCGAACGGAGTAGGCTCAAAGCGGAAGCGCTAACGGAGAAAATCCACGACGAGATGGAGCCTGTCATAGACCTAAGGGAGGTTGAGCAGTTTGTCGACCACGCTCGTGATATCGTCAGGAGCGTGCACTTTTCTACGAGGAGCGTGGCCCGGAGGGCCAACGTAGTTGGGAATGTTGCCATGGGTAAGTCATTTCCCTTCATAGACCTCTCGAGACATCGAACCCCTTACTAACAGCGCCCCCAAAACAGACCTCTACGACGCATCCCAACTCCTCCACCGCGCTCTTACCACCTTCCCCTTCCTCCCCGCCTCCCACCTAACCGCCATGGAACTCTACGTCCGCGCCCTCGCCCCACCCCAAAACTCGCCAACAAACCTCTTCTTCAACGCCTTCCTGACCCTTTACTCCAACGTTGAAGCCATCCTCCGCGCCCTTGCCAAACCTCCGCGAACCATCGCTAAGATCGTCTCCATTCGCCGCGAGGCCGAGCGCAACTACAACTCGCTTAACCGGTCGTCGCGCTGGCCACTCGGTCTTCTGGACGAGACGAGGCAGCGGATGAACGAGGAACGAGAGGAGAAGGCTAAGAATGCGGAGCGCGAGGCTGAGATGCTCGGTAGAGAGCTAAGGTATGCGCAGCAGACTGTAGCGGGCGAATTGGCGGGGTGGAGGGATATGCATGAGAAGATGGGAAGGAGGGCGATTA